>CAJPEX010000751.1:0-82637 GCA_905338405.1 Notodromas monacha
TTATATATTTAAAAATAATCTATTTAAAAAATAATACAGTTGAACCTTGCTAAGCCAAATACCTCCCCAACTCAAATTTTTTTTGAGTCCCTGTCTGGATTCCCTTAGAAACAATGCATTGGAAACCCCCATTTAAAAAAATTATATATTGAAAAATAATCTATTTGAAAAATAAAACAGTTGAACCTTGCTAAGTCAAATACCTCCTTAACTCTTTTTTTTTAGTCCCTGTCTGGATTCCCTAAGAAACAATGCATTGGAAACCTCCCTACTTGAAAATATACAGTATATATTGAAAAATTATCTATTTGAAAAATAAAACAGTTGAACCTTCCTAAGTCAAATACCTCCCTAACTCAAATTTTTTTTCGAGTCCCTGTCTGGATTCTCTGAGAAACAATGCATTGAAAACTCCCTAACTTGAAGTTATTTTCTCTCAAACCTCTGTAAATCAAATTTTCTGAAGCCTTCTGTTCATTATTTCCTTGAAATATGAAAGAGAAAATCAATAAAACAAATTATTTCATGCATCTTGAATTGAAGTGAAAGACTAATTGAACAAATGAACCCCTGCATCCAAGTTCAGCAAGCTGTAAACTCATTACAAAATAAGTTTATGCTCAGAATATCCTCATCTACAATTTCCCACAATTTTTTTTACTTTTCCTAACAGCAAAAATGTTCGTTTCCTTTACTCAAACCCTCCAAAAATCAAATGCTCCTTAAGTCAAAACCTCTCTAATTCAAATTTTTTCCCTGGTCCCTAGAATTTTGACTTTGAGAACATATTTTGAATGATTGTTTATTGTCGCTGAAATATTAGTCTCATTTGCTTGAACACAGGCTGTCCTATTTTTCTCAGAGAAACAAAAAACCGGTGCTTGAAAACAAATGTGCGGTTGGTCTGTCCTCGAAGTACCGTATTTACTCAAGTACTACGCACCCTGGAGTAAGATGTAAACCTCAATTTTTTGGCATACAATTTGCCCAAAAAACCTATCCCCGTTTATGACGCGCACCCAAGTTTCTGCTGGTTTAATTTTTTTCTTTTCTCTTCAGATAATGATGTTTACCTGATACTGTAATACCGTATTTACTCAAGTACAACTCGCACTTTGATTTTTTTGGCATATAATTTGTCCAATTCTGTGTATATGACGCACATCCAAGATTTTGTTGGTTTAAATGTTTATTTTTTCATGAAATAATATTGTTCAGCTTGATCATCACGTGATTAATCGTAATAACTTGATGCATTGCGACAGGTTAAGTACAATTATCATTTTCTGTTAAGAATTGTCTACTGAAATGACTCTCTTATTACTAGAACCACTGATTCCTGATTTTTGTGCTTCAAGAAATGTATGCTAACATGTATGCTCCCCACATATCTGTTTTAGTTTTGCAGAAACAAGTTGCGCGTGGTACTCAGTTGAATACGGTATTTTTGACCGTAAAAAAATTTAAGACTAGAAACAAATTTAAATTTAAATAAAATGCAGGAATATTCCATATTTTTTCAAATTCAAATTTCAAATCCGTGGGTTTTCCATTTTTTGTTGTTGCGTTGAACTATATCCGAATTTTCTGGTGTGAAGATAAAAACTGTTCAGAAAAATATACAATATATTGTAATCTGTTATACGTGATGCGTTTTCAAGAATTCAGAAAAGTGTGTATAGATTAGATTGACAGTATTGCATTTCCTTGAATCCATGCGGGGAATCGACCAACCGTGGGGAAATACTGTACAGTACAGTACTGTATTTGATTTAAATGTCTCCTAAAAATTACGGTAATGCTACAGTACATTCGTCATCACACATTGAACTTTCACCGCGTCAACGGGAATTTTTTTCGGTCGACTTCGAGTCAACAACCTTGATGATTCTAAGGAATTTCTCGCAAAAATCACTTCCCTGCCTTTCGGCGATCCTGAGTTTTCCCACATCGCGATAAGCTCGCAATGAATCACGTCAAAGTTAACGCATCCTGGGAGAATTAGATAAATCAAGTGCGTTCTTTGCTGTTGGCTTCACGGATTCCTTTTTCATTTGACGTCGAGTGAGGGCTGGTATGAAAAAAATAAAGAGATTCCGACTATTTACTTGGCGCTTTTTTTAAACTTTTTTTTGGGCGTAGTACTTGTCAAGTACCCCAAAATCCGTGCCTGAGTGAACTGGGGGGATGCTTGTGTGAGAAGGACCGCTTGGGGTTTGATGTAGGTACCCAAGAGCGCAGATCGGATTTTATTTATAATCGTCGTCATGGTTCTTTTTCTATTTTGTTTTTTTTCTAGGAAAATGAATATTAGAATGTGCGTCGAATGGTTATGTGGTCGGAAGTCTATAATTAACGACGGAGAAATTAGAAAAATAAATACTTGGCTAGTATTCGGAGGGTGTTTAGAATTTAAATGGTGAAATTTTCTAATTTCTCTAAAAAAGAGTAACCATGAATCGACAGAAGATGACTTTGGGGCAACAACAACAAAAAAGATCCCGCATGTTTTAGGCATGAAGTTGTGAAACTTGAAGAAAGAAGAAAAAGTTTTTCGGGAGGAAATTATTATTCGATAGAAAATATTGTACCAAGAACTAAACTATGTTTGATAAATTTTACTGAAATATTTTGACTTCATGGGTTTTTGCGGAACGGCGAACAAGTTTGAAATGTCATCGGATGTGTTTTACTTTTCCGGATTTTTTTGTTGAATGTTCCGCCTGCCCGTCTGCAGCGATTCATTTTATAAGAACGAATTTTTGAACATCCCTGAAAAATAAATTGACGTCAGTTACACATTTTATTGCAGTTTAAAATTCTTCTATTTTTTTATTAATTTGTTTCCATTTAGGATATCTGCTTTATTTTCTTTGAATAAGTCCCGAAACTTCTAAAAATATTCTTCCTAGTCAGAGGAGAAAAGTACGCCTGGCGGTTCAACAAATGATGGTTGACCAAATTAAAAGCTTGAATGTTTCGGGTGTCGTAATGGTCTAAGACAGTGTTCGCCAAGGAGTTTTTTTGCCGGTCCGCGGAAAATTTCTCCAGGCTAATGAATTTTTCTCGAGTAGCAATGAAGGACGTTTCAGTACAGTATCTTTATTTTTATTTTTGTCAAGAGAATGATAGTTTAAATTATCTCATGAAAAGTATATCTTTGCTTTTCTCGTAATAATACTTCAGACGAATTTTTACCTGATTTTATGAATTATTTTAATTTTCGAGTCTGGAAAACCTTTTTTCAAGCCCACTTTTCCATTTTTTTTGTAGACATTCCAATATAGCTGCTTCATTGGGTCCTGAATTAATTTTGCCAAAGAAAGCAAAAGCTTTTCAAATGCATGCCATTCAAGCTGTCTTTCAAGCAAACGTTTTTTGGGCATGCAGAAATTGTACGGAAATTTGCTGGTCCTCAGAAAATTTCATGAAACTTTGCCGGTCCGCAGAAAATTTTTTTTAATTTGCCGGTTCGCGGGAGCAAAAATGTTGGGGAACCCTCTTCAAAAAAAAAGTGAACTGCGGTAGGGCAAAGTATTATTTTAAATTCCTTTTCAATGAATAAAAAGCGGGAAGAGAAAATAATTCCGCGGGTTCTTTTCTTACTTGACTTGGTTAATTCCCCTTCTCAGAGGAAATTTTAGACGAAGTCTATTCTATTTCTTGTACAATCGATTTTCTGTTCACGACTGTTCAAAATTTTTTTTTACAAATTTGTGGCGAAAGATCATTCTTTGCCATTTAAAAAAAAACGTAGAAATACAAAGAAATCGAAAAAAGGTTTTCGCCAATCGCGTGTTTGGTTGATTAAAGTTCGGGTGTTCTAAATTCTGCTGACTCGTGCAGAAACTTTTATTACGGTGCTTTTTAAAATTTAGTATCGTAATTTTTTTTTTCCGTGTGTCCAGAAGCCCATTCGGCCTCGTGGAACGAAGCGTCACGTCTCGTTTGGCATTGCGCAAGTCTCTGCGCTTTCAAACAGAGATAAAAACAAAAACGAAACGAAAGCAAACAGGAAAAAGCCGAAAGAGAGAATAAAGAAAGAAAGCTTTTCTTGATTCGCGTGGAAACTAGGAAAAATTGTTTCTCCGCTCCAAGCAATGCCCGACAACAATCAGCCAGTCAGCCATCGTCCCCCCCCCCCCCCCCCCCCCCCCCCCCCCCCCCCCCCCCCGCCCCCCCCCCCCCCACCCCCCCCCCCCCCCCCCCCCCCCCCCCCCCCCCCCCCCCGCCGCCGCTTCACCGCCCATCAACTCGGTAATTGCGGCCTGAGGAAATGGCGGAAGAAATCTTAGCACAAGTTTTTATTTTATTTTTTGGTGTTGTATTTTCGGTACAGTATCACGCGCCTCACAGCCTCAGGGGAAGGGGAGGGGGTGAGGAAGCCCGAAGTGGTGGCGCGAGTAACCCGACCCGAGGTTGGCTTGCCAGCTTTTTTGCTGCACCCCCTCGGGGATGGGTCGGATCGTTCGATCCATTTTTCTTGGCCGCGGGAACTTAAGCAGGCTTCTTTCACGGGGGGTAACGTGTTTCTCAAAGAATCTGACCTAGAAATTGGAAAAGTGATAAACTTCGTCAAGAAAAAATAACGTACCCGGGAGGCTTTTCATGTACCGAATTACAGAAGCGATATTCCGTAATTACGGTAGACTGGACTGTTATAGCGAATATTCAATGAGGTTCTAGCACGAACATTTTTAATGTAATTCTGAAAAAATATCGCTGTAGGTTATGACAAAGAATCTGACCTAGACCTTGGAAAAAATAATGAACGTGGTGAATAAATAGCCTGCTGGCGAATAATTAGGTTAGTGGTATATTCTGTGCTGTCTTACAGAAGTGTGTTTAAAAAAATAATTAATTACATTATCTACGTAATTCATAATGCTTGTTTTAGGGAATATTTGTAAAAGTTCCTGAAATAAACGTCATAAATATAATGCTGGAAAGTCTCCAACAGTTTCAGAATGTATTCCTACAACTTCATTTTTGGGTAATTTTCTTTATTTATCCTCTTGAAACTACAGGATAAGATATACAGTATTACTGTTGTACCCAACTTTTCTACCTGCCTTTGAATCAAGCAATGCCGTATCAATATTCGCTTCTCACCACAGAAAGCAAAAAAAAGTCTTATCAGAAAGTAAATCGCAGTTTACAGTACTGCACTTCAATTAGAACCTCAGACTGAACATTTTTTGCAACAGACAAGATATTATTCGTGCTGTATTATTGTACTGTACAATAATTTAATTTTTTAGCGTGCATTTTTTCCAGGCCTTTTTTCCCTTCCGCTCTTTTAATTGGAAGACATTTTAAAAAATAGATCTGCATCTAAGATGTCGTCGACATTTGCAAGGAGGTAGTCAACATTTTAGGAAGGAATTTCCGTCCTGCCTCCTTTTTTCTGCCCGAAATGCGAAATAAAGTATGAATGCGAAACCTCTTACGGTTTACAGTATCAGTACGAACAGTTCAGGAATTCTTTCTTGTATTCTTCAATATTTGCGGACTCAGGTTATTATTTCAAACACTTTAAATGCTGTATAGATCTACAGAGTATTTTTTCATCGCCACTTCGTTGTTGATGGTTTTAGATACAGTCCGCATTTTAATGCGGGTTTTATTGAGCTGTGCTTATTTTTCCCAAGGGAGAAGTCAATTTGGTTCCATTCTCAGTAGAGTACAGTATTTATTTTCGAAAATTTTCACGTGTTTCAAAGTCACAATTCCGTTTTGAATGCAAGGAAGTATCCTTGCAGCTTATCAATAGCAATAATTTTATTTTTTTATATAAAAAAGGGTTGTGGTTTTGGGCAAAGAGGCCATAGCAATAATTCTATATTTTTTATATAAAAATGGGTTGTGGTTTTTGGGTGAAGAGGCAATAGCAATAATTCTATATTTTTTATTTTAAAAAGGCTCGTGGTTTTGGGTTAAGAGGCAATAGCAACAATTCTATATTTTTATTTTAAAAAGGCTCGTGGTTTTGGGTGAAGAGACAATAGCAATAATTATTATTATTATTACAGTATTTAGAAAGGGTCCTGGTTCTGGGTAAAGGGCTATGTGACCGTTACTTTCCACATTTGAATTAATTTTATTTATACCGTATATATATATAGTAATATGTCCGGAGCTATGACGCACATTGTTCCAGGAACTCCCATTTTGGCCATCTCCCAATTTGGCCTGTTCGTCTCTTCTTGTCAGAGCTTTATTGAATCGTTTGATTTGGCCTAAGCATCCCCTTCCGTGTTTCAGAATAATTTGGGATTTCAACTACTGTACTGTACGTGCAACATGCGGGAAGTGAATTGAGTTCGGGAAAAATGACGTATCTGCTACTTGTCATTCAGAATTGTGAACATATTGAGATTGTAATACAGTACAGTACTTTCACGAAATTCATACTTTTTTTTTGTGTGTTTGTCGTTATCGTACGTTGTGTTTTCAAGACTTACATTCTGTAGAATAAATTATTCAACAACAATAAAATTTGGAGGCACTTTGTTTTTTGTTGTTTCAAATTCAATCCAATGAATTCTCGAAAATTTTAGAAATTGTGATGCTCGTCCTTGAAAGACTCATTAGTAGCATCATGAGGGTATTGAGTCAGGGCACGAATTTTGCAGCTTAATTTAAGGAGGGTTAATGAATTATTACCCCTCATTGAGAAACCTACAATTTTAGCTGAGGCTTAACTGCGCCAAAAGTGCAGTAGTCAGAAACAGCTTGATGCTTTTCCTTGAGAAGCCTGATGATGTAAGCACTGCTAATTCAAAGTGATCCATGTTCTTGAATGAAGGATTTTTCATGATTGTAGTTTCACCACTTGAGAGGCTCTTTTTCATGTATGACTGTGTACTGTTCATACACCTAGTGGTCAAGTTCCACTCATGCAAGGATATTTTCTTTTTAGGCCTCTAGCAAACTTTTCAAATTTGTTATCAACTTCAGTTGAAGTACAATAAAATTTGTACATGGGGACTCTCTCTGGAATAATCTTGTACACTCTGTGTAGCAATTTTTCTTTCTTTCAAGTGATTCTCTTCCCATGTTATAGGGGTTCTCTGCAACAAAATTCTCTCAAAAAAGGTTTTTTTTTTGTCCCTTGAGTTCTGTTGTAGAGAGTCCACCTGTATATGCATGTATTCAAACTGTTCTTGTGACCACACCATGGCACTTGAGACCATAAAACCATATGTCATTTTAAAGGGAATTGAGCAAGTTTTCATTTTGTCACTACATCATACTTCTTCAGCAATGGATGCTTCTAATCTCTCCTTTAGGTGTTTCAAAGAAATTTTTTGATTCTTGGATTCCACATGTATCATTCATTGGCAATTTAGTCCCCTTTGTTGTAACTAACCTTACATCTTCAACTCAGGTTGCCACCTACCACTTGTTGAAAGAAAGCATCAAGTGTTAATCATTGGGATCTTGCGCGAAGTACCACTAAAGATAGGGGGGGGGCTAGAAATGAATAACATTTCCGTGAAGCCAATGTGATCAAATTTTAAAGCACCTGTGCTGTGAGTGGCGGTCGAGGCTGAGATTCCCCTTATTGTGTAGCCATGAAACGTTGAAGTGCCCTCATCATGATCCTGCTGGTTGCGCGCTATGGGGGGATTCCGATTCCGGGGTTTGGCTTTGCTGTCCTTGACTCGGGTTAGAGGTGAGGGCCGGATAAGGAGAGGGAGTTGTTCTGAAGTCGTGGCAACCAGCCAGCCCATTTCTCCCCGACGACGAAAAAAATGCATGCCATGCCTCTTTTGCTTCCTTTGCGCCTTTTCTCCTTCTCCTCCTCCTTGCCTGTATTGTACAGGGTAGACAAAAAAAAATAAGTGAACCGATTTTTGACTCGGAATAGCTGGGTGGAAAATTGAGCTGCAGCATTGAAAGGGACACGAAATGAAAGCTTGTTCAATGCACTTTAAAATGACGTGTGGTTCTATGGTCCTAAGTGCCATGGTGTGGTCTCAAGAATTGTTTGAATGAAATCTTTCCAATAAAGATGAAGTTTTCAGGCAACTCCCTGCCTGCCTCATGACTCCTGTGACCCCCATATGCATGCAAATTTCTTTGAGATGACGGCACTCTTCTAAACTTTGGAAATGTGTGCACCCTCTTGAAGGCAGCGTGAAGTTTTCCGGTTCAATTAGTGGGCCTTTGCCCCATTTATCTCTAGAACAGCACCTGTGTGCTAGAAGTTTCCTGACAACTTTTTATTGGAAAAGTTTTCATTCAAATGGTTGTTGTGAACACACTGGCATTTAGGACCATAAAACGACAGATTATTTGAAAGGGAAATTGAACAAGCTTTAATTTTGGTATTTTTTCATTGCTCCAGCTTGCTTTCTAACCAGCTATTTCAACTCAAAAGTCGGCTCACTTTTTTCGGTCCACCCTGTATATCCCCTTTTCCCCCACCACCCCGTGTTATCATGTTATTCTCTTTCTATGCCGTGTCCCCTCTGTACTCTACTGTGGTGTTGTGGCAGCAGGGAGGCATGAAGCATGTTGATACTGTATTTTACAATACATTACCGTATCCAATCTCTATCCCCGAGATTTTTTCTATGAGGGGAGACTTTTTCCGCCGTTTTTGGAGAGATAGAGATTTGGGGGGCGGGGATCCCATGGGTATTTCCAAAGTTCCAGTACGCTCAGGGTTGTCGATTTTTTTAAAACCGTAAAATCGTATTGCAGGAAACTTTTGCGCACTTGGGAAAATGTTTTTTATACTGTACTGGATAATTTGTTCTAAAATATTTTTAAAATTCATGACTGGAAATTTTTTTTTTACATCAGCCCTGTCTGTATAATCGAATATTTCTGGCATTATCCGATTTTTTTTTACCTTTCAGAGAATGAGTGATATGCTGGAAGAAAAATTAGCTTTATTCATACAGTGTATTAGAAGCATTCACTTAGTTGCACCAATCCCTTCATTCTGTAAGGATTATGTGAAAAGTTCTCAATTCTGGAAAGATGATGTGTGGAAGGTATGATGTGTCTATGATTACAGCTTCCATCCATGTGGAAGAACCAGTCAGTCACAGTTGGGATCAGAAATTTCAGACTGTTGTCTGCCTTAGTAAATTTCTACCTGGGGAGTCTATTAAACATTCCTTGAAAACGTGTGTATATACTGCACTTTACTAAAATTGGGAATTTGGTTCAAACAAGATTGTTTCAACATGTACTCTATGGGCTTTATTCTAGGACTCGAGAAACAGTTAGTTATACTGAATAATTTGTGATAACTAGAATTTTCTGCATTATTACTTGATTTGCTATGACAAATGATTGCTCAAAAGTTGAATGATTATTGATGGTTTTTGTAAAGTTTGAATGATTTCCTGATTAGCAGTAAAATGTTCAATACTGTGCAGGTAATGTATAATCAAATATGATTATGAAGCCCATTTTGCTTTTTGTCAATGAATGTGCATTTTAAAAACGTTTGTTTCTCTCTGCAGTGATACAGTACTTGAGGGAGATTAATAAATTATTGCAGGGCTAATTCAGTTATTTAGTAGCCTTCTGTGAATTTTATCCCTAGAAACCATTTTGTTGAAGTCTCCGTCTGCCTTTTCCTAATTATTCAGACAGTATCTAAATCTTTGAAAGTCTTATGACTTATGCAAATTATAACACTTTTATGTGTGTTCAAGTTGGACCTCACAACAAAGGTTTCAGCTCTATCCAAGTCATATTCTAATTGGTGATTTGGTACTAATTACACCATGTATAATATCGTGGCCTTTTATTGACCCTGGCCTTGTCTTGACCAATGTGAAACGGTGGGAAAGTAATTAACGAGGTAATCCTGGATAGTTTACGATGAGAATACAGTAATTCCGTTCTTATCAATTAGCGGTAAAAAAAAAACTGCCATGTTAACCAATGTGTGCGCAATAATTCACGGTTTCTTTTTTTAAATGGGGCGGTGATTAATTTAATAATTTTATTCGACGTAACATAAATGCATGAATGAATAGTAAAAGGAGGAGTACAATTTGTAGACCAAAGTAAAAATTGCTATTCAGTGACCTTTTTGATATATACATAGTTCTTTCCTGGATGTGATGTGCGTAATTTCATTTATTTTCAATGTGTGATTCAGCTTTAAAATGTCTGCGATTTTATGCGTGGAAGCCTTTCTAAACTGAAATGAAAAATTTTGAAATTAAGCAATCCTAATATCTTGGACGAAAACGAAAAAAAATTTTGATCTGGTTAAATTCTTGCAAACATTTAGTTTCACGCGTGTCTGGAACAACTTCTTGAAAACAGCTCAAAATATCCTGGGAAAAGACATGGTAGTTTTCTAAAAAAAAAATAATAATATATATATATATAGAGCTTGCTAATCAAATATATGTAACTACAGCAGTGTACATTATAATTTTAGAATCGGAATTCGTTCGAATGAACATTATAGGATGTCGTGTCTGAACTTTTTGAACTTCCGTCTATTTGCGAGAAGAAGCCGCGATATTTAAAATTGTGCTTGATTTTATTGGTCCACCCTGTCTTCAGCATTCCTGACATTAACTGCTTTTGACAATTATTTTCAGTAGAAAATTCACTTCATGCCTTCGAAAAGACATGCCCTTATTTTCTGACGAAAATCTGAGGAGTTATTCTGGGAAAACCCTGTATTAAGCAAATTTAAATATCGTCAAGTGTGGTCTTTATGCTACAGTACTCTTCTCTGTGGAGTAATTAAAATCTTTATTTAATTAATGTCGAATTAATTCCGTCTCAAATCGGTAAAATTTGTGCGTCGCTGTTAGTTGAGGGTAAATTTTTTTTCTTAATTTTTCAATTCTGATATTTTATTTTTTTAATTACTTAATTTTTTTTCTGGTGAAGTACTGATTTGAACACGGAGTTTTTATCGAGAATTGCGTCATCTGTGAGCTAATGAAAGCGTGTCTGGAGACTTTTCCAGAGATTAGAAGAAAGCTGAAACGATTTTAGCCGCAGTTGCGTCATCCGTTGTTGCTGAGTGCGGTTTTGAAAGGAAATTTTATGATACGCTTTTAAAGGGAATTATATTTCAAGTTCCTTCTGATCTTGGAATATGAACCTTATCAATTGGAGTAGGTTTTTTTTTTTTAGAATTTCCCCGTCGCGAAAACAGCTGACGAGAGTGACGAAGTAAATTTTATCAACACGCGTCCAATTTGTCAAGGGCATTTTCTAATCTAATTTGGAATTTTTTTCTCACGCAAAAATTATTAACCGTAAACGTGGTATAAAGCTGATAATATTCAAATTGAACCCTTACTCCGTTTTATTTTTTTGACTTGGAGATTTTCCGGCGAAAGAAAACTTCCAGGGTTTGTTTTCACTTGCTTTTTTTCAGGAACGATTGAGTAAATTTTTTAAAATGGTTGAAAAAACGGTTTGACTAATTTTCTTTCGAAGTTGAACTTCTGGTCTTGAAAACAAAATGAAAAAAACCTTGAGCCAAAGAACCCTGACAAATGATCGTGGAATTTTTCACGCCGATGTTTGAAAGCGCGAACTCCCCGGGAATGATTAATTTCAGAACCAACGTATGCAAACCTTCCTTCAGAATTTTTTTCTGCCATGGCCACATTTCTGCCAACACACCCAAATTCGCAGCATTTATGGTTTTTAACTCCCGGCATAAAGGCCAAAAGATTAATCGAAACCACCTGTTGGTAAAATGCGACAGCGTTAACGGAATCCACGGTCGCATTGAAATGATTTACGATCTCATTTACTTCAAATGCTGGGGGAAGACAAATTCTGCAAAAAAAACATCGCAGCCACCTGCTGAATATTCAATGCCATTCACGCCGATTTTTAAATTATTTAATCAAGAAACAGTGCTCGTATAAGTCTGAGCGACGGATATAGCGGAAAAAGTTCAAACCAAAATCAATTGTTGAGTGACCTTTGAAGAGAAACAAATTTCTTATATCGAGCAAATCAATCATAAACACTAACTTTCATTACTATAAAATAAAAATTCTAGTGTCGTATTCACGTCATCAAGCCGAAGTATGCGATATATTGAAATTAAAAGTGAAAAGTAGATTGTTAACCACGATTGAAACGAAATTTTTGTAACATGGTTCTTATGAAGATACAACGAGACCCCCAGATGCGGACATAATTGGTGCATCAAGAGTGTCCTTAAGTTGAATTGTCCCTAAGTCAAGTCTTTTTTTCCCGTAGACTTACATTATATAATTTTTAATTGGTGTTTTAGCCACTTGAATTTGATGCAGTGAATATCTTTTCAACTCAATAAGAACACTTGGAGCATTGAATAGTATACCACTGTACAGTTCATTTAAATGTTGGCATCTGTAAAAATAACATCCAAGTCACAAAAAGAGAAGGAAGTCCCTCTGTGCTACAGGGAATTTTTTCTAAATTAGCTGAATGGATGGGAAAGTGATGGAAAAAGTACCAAAGAATTTTTCTTACCTAGATCTGAGGGTTGGAAATATCTTTTTCTTGCAATTAAGCCTAATAAATGTTAATTTTCCTAAAATTAATTGGCAATTTTATCATGCAATGTCCTCATGTCAAGTCAGTGTCCCTATGTTCAGCCTTTTTATGATTTTTTTATAGAAAAATAAATGTCCCTATGTTGAGGTGTCTGCATGTGGGGGTCTCATTGCTGGATCAGAGGAATTTTTTTTACTACAAGATTAGTTTTAAAGTAATTTCACTTTACAGTACTGTGTACTGAGCACCAGGAATATTCTTAGCACGCTTTGATCTAAAGAAAAAAAGGGCAGTTATTCTCCCCTTCTTGAAATTTTTATTCAAAGAAACGAGCAAATTTCGCCAGCACATTTCCACGCAAAACTGCAATTCATTTTCTCGGACTACACAAATTACCCCTCCAAAAATGCCTGCCAAAACTCTGGGTGCGGTCTTTCAATAAACACGCGAAATTCCAGCGAAGACTCGCGTAATAAATTCGGTGATTCCGCACTATGCCAGAAAATGTTATCCTGTGCAACTTTTTTGTATCTCAAGGGGCATTTTGCTGTATCAGCATTCCAGGGGATGAGAAAGAAAAAAAATTGTTGAAGCAGTCGGTGAAGAGATTTACAATGCTTTCCATGGCGACAGGTTGAGAGCCCCTGGTTTTAAAATAGGCGCGTGCTTGGTCGCGAACCAGCAGAGGTCACGGACGCAAGAATCCCGTGGCGAGGGATTTGTTCAACTAAATATTTACAAAAAGATAACTTTTGAAAAATGCCAGCAGCCATATTTACCTACTCCATTCCGCAAAATGAAATAAAATATTATATACCCGTGAAATGAATCCATATGACACGAGGTGAAACAAGAAGTTCGCGACCCTCGCGAAAATATTTTGCATCGTACTCTTTTTTTTCATCTTTGTATAGTAAGCAATTACTTCATTTAATTTCTGGTTTATAACAGATTTTTATCTTCTTTTTGCAACGAGCCAAGAATTTCTAATGGAAAAATGAAAGCTTACAAAGGTGAGCGGTTTCTTGATTGAAAAAAAAAACCATGTGAATTTCAGAGGAACAAAAAAAATTTTTTTCAGGAGAATTTCGTTGTAAAGATCCTTTTCAATATTGGTGGACCCCTATGCCCGATGGAACCAAAAAGGAATGTGTGGTATACACAGAAAATCTTCGTGGAGAGTGTCTACATTTACGCGTACTACAGCAATTTTTTTATTTTCCGAGTACTGTACAGTTCTTGGATTTTGCCGATATTTTCGGTTTTAAATCACTAAAAAATATATGAAGAAATGAAGAAACCCCATTGACGAAAAATAATTATCACGACAGAATGAAAAAAAAAAGCACGTCCCTGTTTCTGGCGTTGTCCTACTTGTATTTTCTTATTTTGTCCTACTTTTATTTTGTTCTGTTGAACCGTGTTTACAAATTTTCAAGTATTGCTTTGTCCGAGTGAGTCTTGATTGAAATTCATTCATTATTTATACGTTTTCAGCGCAAGGTTTCCAATCATCAGAGCTTCTGGGTAAATACATTCGAATTCGGAATTTTTAGTTTTTTTTGTTTTGTTTCCTCAAACAAACAAGAAGAAGCTTGTGCCAAGTAAACAAACGTGTGCTGAAGAATTCGTTCTGTCACATGCATAATCAACGCTGAAGCTTCGTGGGACAAAATTCTCTCTCTTTATCTTTCTATGCGAGGGGTCTAACAAAAGTTCAGACTTTGTGAAATCGACATAGCATTCATTCCAAGGATTTCCTTCACGTCTTCCGAAGTAATTCCGCCATTCTCATCGACAGTCGCCGTCACATTCTCATTCCAAATGGCGTCTGTGAATGAAAATGGCGGGATTAATAATCAGTCAATGAATTGCGGAAACCCCCCCCCCCCATTGAAATGAATGCTGTGTAGATTTCAAGAATTTTCAGGGATAGATGGAGTACGCCTAAAAGATTAAAAAATAGTCTTCGAGATGGGCACTTCATATTTTGAGTGAAGAGCAAAAAGTTATTCGAGTGACTTTTGCAACAAACAAAAAAAAGTTCCGAAGAATGTGTGTCAAATGGGACCGCATTTTTTTTCTTACTTCGAAGAATGTTTTTTTTTGGGTGTGTTTGTGAATGATATTTGTTTACAGCTCAATTGTATTTCTTCGCAATTTCGTTTGACCTCTCGTATATCCCTTTTTCTCTCTAAAAGAAAAAGAAATAGCTTCTCGCTTATTTTCAGTGAAAAAAAAAAAACCCCGTAGCTGGCATCTTGGCAACGAGAATCAACAACACACCAGTGGAAACATTGCGCGAAAATAAAAAAAAAAAAAACTGCTGAGAAGGATGACGTTGTTCGAATCGCGTGACGAGGGAGGAGGAGCAAACAAACTAAGGAACGGGGGGGGGGGGGAGGGGGGAACCAGGTCACGGCTTTCGTCTGAATCGAGGCCAACGCTTGTATGTGTGTGTGTGTGTGTGATGAAAGGCGAATGTGTTGGAGGAATCCCTCCCCCTGCTTGTGTGGTGGAAAGTTGCATGCAGCTGCTGCCGGCGGTTGTTGCAACGTTGCTTTGCTGCGAGCTTCTTGTGAGAAAAAGTAGAATAAAATGATGAGGAACAGGCAGAAAGAAAGAAAGAAAGAAAGAAAGAAGAGAAAATGGAAAGAAGGAATGAGAAAGCTGATTTCTGTCCCTTGCAGGCAGGCATTGAGCAATTTTTTTTTTTTTTTACATTTATATTTCTGGAGGGGGGAGCGTTTGAATTAATGAGAGCTGTTGCGTCGCCTGGAGGAAAGGCGCGCTTTCAGTGGAACGTGAAGGCGAAAATAAGAGAAAGAAAGAAACCCAGAAGCTGAAAAGTACAGTGAGACCCCAAGATGCGGACATCTCTTTTTCCCCTAGACTTACATTATATAATTTTTGATTGGTGTTTCATGTACAAAATACTCACCATAATTCCATGAAAATAAAAAATGTCCCCAAATGTCCATATTGTGTTGAAATGTATTGAATGGAATCAGTTTAAATTGGGAGACAATTTTTTCTTTCATGGAATTATGGTGAGTATTTTGTGTATAAAACACCACTAGAAAATTACATAATGTAAGTCTAAGGGAAAATGAGACTTGACTTAGGGACACTCTTGAAGCACCAATGACATCCTCATCTCGGGGCCTCACTCTACTTCCCTGAAAGCTTCTTTTCTCGATTGAAAAGCAGGTCTTGTGGAAAAAAAGGGGGTGGAATGAACTCTGGTGGTGGGTGAAGGAATATACGAGTGGTGCTGCTGGTGGTGGGGGAAATTTGGGATTGGTTCCAGTCCCCCCTCCTTCTCCCCCCCCCCTTGGAAGTATGAACACGGATGCCCGTTTTCATCAGCTGTGCGAAAGGTTAACGAACAGAAAGAGCACCAACCAGTACACCAGGTACTCGTTTGGTGAGAGAGAGAAAGAGAGATAGAAAGAAAGAAAGAAAGAAAGAGAACATATGAATAGAATACTGTACTATAAACCGAACCCGCAAGTGTTTGGTCTCGCTTTACTGGAAGACAAATGTGCCTTTTGACCGCGAAACCTTCACGCGCGTGGCCGTCTTTTATCTAGAAATTATTATTTGTTATTATTTGTAAAAGGAATTCAATGAAGAAAATTTGTGTGTGTTGCGAATTATTTTGAAGTCCTTTCAAGTTGCAGTTATCTGTGTGTGTGAACCCATGCGTTGAAGTTGGTAACGGTATTTTTTTCCACGTTACTTTTATTTATTTTTTCTCACGGACCATGTTTTCTTCCAGCTGCTTTGTGAACCTGTACGTTAAAGTTGTCCGCTGTATTTTTTTTTCTACAATACATTTCTTCCCTTTTCTCTTTGAGTTCAGTACAATGGAATATTGAGTACTGTACAGTACTGATATAGGTCTCCGAAAGTCGAACAATTCGATTTCCGGGCATTTCGAAATTCTTCAAATCTTTCCGACTCGATCTAGACTTATTAAAGATCAGGACACACTATCA
Organism: Notodromas monacha; assembly: GCA_905338405.1. NCBI lineage: Eukaryota > Metazoa > Arthropoda > Ostracoda > Podocopida > Cyprididae > Notodromas > Notodromas monacha. The sequence goes on from CAJPEX010000751.1 coordinate 16,503, forward strand.
AATGTAGGCTTTGTGAAAGTTGGGGGGGGGGATTTTAAAAATGTTGAAACCTGTGCATCTCCTCAACTGAACAGTGGAGAGTTAGTTCGTGTTGATATACGCTCGCATAATTAGTGATGCTATTTTTCGTGAACATATGTGCAATTTTTTCAACATTTTCAACACATGATTGATCAATGCCACGGTTGTTTTTATTTTTCTAGTTTAAAGTGATGCATTTTGGACTTCAGATGCGCTCAAATTCGAGTAGAATTTCGAGTTAGGCTGTGCTAGTTCATGTTGATATTATATTAGTTTGTGATTCAAGTCATGCATGTTTCGTTAGACTATCGTTTTTGCTTCATGCCACCGATCTTTTCCCGGTACTTGATTTTCACTTGTTGTTCTTGGACCGAACTCTCATGTTTCTTTGAAAATTTTTCAAATTTTGTGTTTTAAATTACCAAATAACAAAATGGAGTTGTACTGAAACTCAAAATTATTGCTCGTGTTTGGACGTAAAACAGCAACAAATTTTTGTGTGTTTGAAGTGGGAAAGAATTGCGGCATTAGATCCAGGAAATCGGGACATCCTGAAGGAATTGAAAAATGTATCTACCTACGATCGGAGCATCCCAAAGAATAGCAAAGGTTGAAATTGTTGATGAATATACATTGCTCAAAATAAGTGAGACCCCGAGATGCAGACGTAATTGGGGCATCAAGAGAGTCCCCAAGTCGAATTGTCCCTAAGTCGAGTCTCATTCTCCCGTAGACTTACATTATATAATTTTTAATTGGTATTTTATGGACAAAAATACTCACCATAATTCCATGAAAATAAAAATTGTCTCCCAATTTAAACTGATTCAATCAATATATTTCAACGCAGTATGGACATTTGGGAAATTGAAAACTGATACCTCTGTACAGTACATGGAAATGTTGGCATTCTCTGTAAAAAAAATAACATTCAAGTGTAAAAGAGAGAAGGAAGTCTCTCTATGCTGGAGGTAATTTATTTAAATTAGCTAAATGGATGGTAAATTGGGGAAAGAAATGCTCAAGAACGTTTCTTACATCAATTTTAGGGTTGGAAATATCTGTTCATTGTAATTTGGCCTGAAATGTATTTGCAATTTTTCTCACAAAATGTCCCTATGTTGAGTCAGTGTCCTCATGTCGGGCCTTTTTTGTAAAAAAAAATTATGGGAAAATAAGTGTCCCTATGTTGAATTGTCCGCAGGTCTAGGTGTCCGCATGTGAGGGTCTAACTGTATTATCTTGTTTTTTTTCAATTTCAGTGCATGAGGCACGAAAATCTGCAACGTTACCTCCTTTTTCTGTGGAAGAACAATTTGCCGGCGTGTGTGGAAGTGTTTTTGGCGCCTGGTTGCCTGCATGGTGAATGGAAGTGCTCTCAAGTGGACGCTTACGCTGCTCCTGAGCAAGGATATAAAATGCTGGAGCAGTGGACCATTAAAATATCTCCGGCGACGTGAGTATTTGTCTCTGGTACTTTCCTTCTTGCAGGTATTTTCTTCTACTTCTCGCATTTATATTTTATATCCAGTATAAGTAATGAGAGTGAAAACCCTGTCTAGTTCGACGTGATGATCCACTTTTTGTTAACCTGTCTCGGAGAGAGAAGAGAGAGAGAGAGAGAGAGAGAGAGATAGTAAATTGACGTCTGGAGAACTTGATTTGAACAAAGGAGATCAGGGGGCTCGTCCGTCATCGTTACCTTTTGGAATTAATTTTTTTGTGCTTATCAATTTAGTAGATCTTGGTTTAGAAAACATTTTCTGCCTTGTTGTTGAATGGTTAACCTAACTGAATACGGTAATCGGACCCATTTTCTACTTTTCAAGTGTTATTCACGTATTCTGATTTTTTCGTACTTTTTTTTAGCTATCCTTTTTGCGATGAGAAATTTTGGGAGCTCTTAAAGCGCGAGAATTTTACTAAATTTATTACATGTTATTCTTCAGCGATAAATTTATGCATTAAAATGCAAGCCGAGTTCTGCGGCATTTAAATTTATTCATTAATTAAAGTATTGAGTATTTTCACTCTGGCTTGTTAATTAATTCATCAATTACAGTATCTAGTATTTTCATTCTTATGCAGTAAAATTAGGTTAAAACGAAGTCGTGAGACTAGTGAAATAGCTTCGTTGTAACGAAAATTCCTTGTAGAGGAACTCTTTCAACACTTTGGCTATTGGGGAGAGACCTAAAAAATGCTTCATTTTAATCGATTATTCGTTTTAATGAGATTCAGTGCAAAAAAAGGCTGTGAAAAATATGCGTGAGCTTAACGAAGTCAGGCTTGTACAGTAATTCGTCGTCATATCGTAAAAAAGAAATGTGAGATAAAATCCTGTTAGATACCGTAATCTGAATGATTTGTTTGGTCCTTTTTTTAAAGTTTCGTCTGTTGAATTTCTTATAATTGTCGATTGTGGGAGTTCGGAATAATTTTCCACGTGAGTAGAGAGGAAAGACATTTTGGGATTATTTTGCTGAAAATGATGAAAACTTTCACTTGATATTTTCTGTTCGTCTCATTTATTTCCGCTTTCGTCATTCCCGGATATTTGTGTGCTGAATTAATATGCTTCTGAGTGAAAAAATAAAAATTCTGTCGATTTCCGTGAAATAATCTCGCACGGAAAAAAGTCTCAATATCCATTTACGACAATCTTAAAGGTTATAAGTACGACGGTTTCTAACAAAAGTTCAAGGAAAAGAAATAAAAATTGCGTATAATCGAGCTGAAAAAAATTATTCTTTGGGGAAAACATATTCTTAGGCACCAAAAAAAAAATCAGCCCTGTTTGACGAATTTTTTTTGAATGTTTTGCAAAATTCACCTTGGCTGAGTTTTGCTCTCCATTCAAAAGGTGAGTCGCCCTTCCCGAGTTTTTTTTTTTTCAATTGTAGCCCAGCTTTCCCCCAGAATTCTTGAAATCAACGTGGCATTAATTCCAAGGGTTGCCTCCAGGCTATCCAAGGTAATTCCGCCATTTTTATCAATATCCGCCTTCACAATAATATGTTTTCCCTAAAGAATTTTTTTTCGGCTCAATTAGATGCCATTTTCATTTCTATTCGGAAAACTTTCGCAAGAACTCTCGTATTATATCCATATTTCGATATTCGAAGCGCATTCATTACTCGTCTTTCCGATAGTTTTAAATAATTCGGATGCTTTTCTGGATCATTTCTTGGTTTACGTATGTTCCAACATTCATTGTTGGCTTTTCGTCATGAATCGTTCACTTTTTCGAGTCCACATGATTGATTTTATCATGGGTAGTGTATTTTGTTTAAAATTCATCATGTTGAGAAATACTTTGAATTGCGAAAACGGGAAGAATTGATAAAAATTTTAGTCAGCCAATGTTCTTTTGTCTTCGTAAACGGGTTGAAAGAGAAGCAGAATCATGTGTATTTAAATAGTATTTTGGCTTGTGGTTTATGAATTCCATGCCTAGCCCTGAATGTTTTCATTATCCTTGGATCACGCGATTTGTGCATTTCAGACCGGAAAATTCCACAAGCGCAGGATGAAATCATTATTTTGCGTGTTTGGAGTTCTTTATCCAGTCATGGAATGATTCCTCCTGTTTTAACGACGCCTACGCAATAGATGTCTGAAATTACTGAATTTATGTTGAGGCTCTTTGGAAAGATCGTTGATTTATAAACCCTACTCGTTACAGTGAAATAAAATATCGTGATGAACTAGCGTCGGACGAAGAAATTGAGAAAAATTCAGAGAAAATTGAGATTCACTGCAAAATGTTCTCGTGAACGCACAAATAATTTTTCAAGTGACACGAATATGAATTCAAATGAACAGGACAATATTGAACAATTTTTTTGCTCGCCGTAAATGTTGAATTTGTTCCAACGCAATTTTCGCCGTGTTCTCGACTTCCTTCAGGACTTGAGAAAATTGGTTATCCGATAATTTTTATTGAAACTGTATTATTTTAATCTAGTCTTTTGTGCGTATTCCATTTTGCTCCCGTCAACTCGCAACTCTTTTTCATATGAAAAATTTAATTTTTTACAATATGAAAATGTTATTTTTTACAATATGAAAATTTTAATTTTTACACTATGAAAATTTTAATTTTTACAATATGAAAATTTTATTTTTTACAATATGAAAATTTTATTTTTTTCTCTTGATATTCTATGTTGGCTATGAAAAAAGTTAGGCCTGAGGAAAATTATCTGCCATGTCAAAGAAAAACGGAATTCTTGATTTTGATGTCTCTTTTTTTTTATAAAAAAATGGTTAAGTCCCTGGAATTTATTTGGAACCAGATTTACCTTTGTACTGTATCATTTTTCTCGATAATATTCTATGTTTGGCATCAAAAAAAGTTAGTCTTGAGGGAAAAGAAAATCTGCTACGTCAGAAAAAAATATGGAATTTTTATTGTATTGTGTATCTTATAATGATATTCTTTCGAGACCCTGGGATTCCATTTTAGCAGGATTAGGCTTAGTACTGCAGTACTTCATGCGGAAAGGGAATTTTGTTAGACTGACGCCGAACTTTTGGGAGAAGAGAGAGAAAAAAAAACCTCGGATCTGCAGCTTTTCCATGTGTCTGCACAATTGTCCAGGTCCCGATGAGGAAACGAGAACCCCTCTCGCGTTTCCATAATATAGCCGATCATGGGCATGTTTTCCCCTTTTCTCACACCTTCCACCCCCACCCCTGCCATTTTTTTCCTTTTGTTTTTTGCGTCGTTCATCACTTTTCTCTCCCTCTATATACAGTGAGATTGTCTCTTGCCAATCCACCACCCTCGCCCTGCACCCCAAAATGTGGACATAATTGGTGCTTCAAGAGTGTCCCTCAGTCAAGTCTCATTTTCCATTAGACTTACATGATATACCTATTTTATTTATTCATTTTTATTTTTTAGAGCTAGCTTGAAAAATTCTTTGCCCCCTGAGATATAACCGGAAAGTTTTCACTTATCATCATGCACCTAGATGAAGAAAAAAGTTTAAAAGAATGCCCAAGAACTTTTCTTACTTCAATTTTAGGGTTGGAAATATTTGCTTCTTCTAATTTGTCCTGAAATGTATTTTCAATTTTATCACAAAATGTCCCAGTGTCCTCATGTTGGTCCTTTTTTATTAATTATTTTACGGGAAAATAAGTGTCCCTATGTCATATTGTCTGCATGTCGAGGTGTCCACATTTGGGGGTCTCACTGTATTATTTGCTATTCTTTTTTTTTTTCGTTGCCTTACAGCAAGGAAGGTTTGCGTGGCGGACACATGAGTGCCAGGAGCCTGTTGCAAGCCGTGCGGTCGTTTCTCCACTTCTCGCAGCTCGCCGCGTGGTTCAGTTCGAGCCAGGGCACGGCCCCCGAGAATGTGTTCTACAGAGTCGGCGTGGCTGTGGACGCTTCCACCCAGCTCGCCCACGGGTTCCCTGACCCGGGCTCTGTGACCGAGCACGTGTTCCCGGCTGCCTGCGTGGACAACAACCGGGAGATCATCTCGGTGAGTTGATTAAGTTGATTCCACCCATTCGTTCATACATGCATATTTTCATTAATTTTTTTTACATATTAATGGGAGGATATTCAAGGGTTGTCCCAGTTAGACGCAATTTCTGGTACAGTAATTTTAGAGTAGGCGTGATTGAAAAAAAAAATAGATGAATAAAATCATGACGTAGCCCACGGTGTTCTGAAGTTTTGGAATTTTTTGTATATATACAGTACGTACAGTATACATATACAGTATGTATTTTTTTGGACAAACCTCGTATGCCCCATTAAAAAAATTCTATACTGTATCCATATTACAAAAATATCAAAACAAAAATCCTCGTAAATCCTCGGGTCCATTATCTGAACCCAATTTTTGGAAAATGTATATACTGTATCGCGATGAGTGAAAACTCAATTGCTGGAGTTCTCCACCCATGTCACAGAGGGCTAAGAGTTTGTCACGCTAGGTAAAAAAAAATTGCATCATTTGGTTTTTTTATCCATTATCTGAAACGCAGACAAGATAATGTGTGAAACTTATGTTCGCATATTTATTCACGCGTAAATATGCGTCTATGTCGGGAAATCTCCCTTTTTGCCACCCAAGAAACGGTCAAGCCTTCATTTTCTTCTGTTCATTTAGAACTGATGTTTAAAAAGAATAACCAAGAAGTGGTCAGCTTCTAGCACTTCAAAATTGCATGAGTCAATAACTGAAGAGAGGAAGATCAAGGGTTGTTTGACACCGTTTATCCTTTTCGTGGGAAAACCTAAATTTAATCCGAAATTTTGGGTTCTTGGACTGTCAGTGGGTGTATGTATTTTCGCATTGATGTGGTTTCAATTCTGTGCATGTAAAATCTAGGGGGTGTTGATATTTGGACAAATACGATATGGATGTAGGTACCATTTAAGTATTTACTTGAGTACTATGTAAACTTGAGCAAAAGACTTACCATATTTTCTTATTTTAAATAAATGGACAAAAAAGGATCCCCAAGCAAAGCACACAACTCATTTTAATACAGTACCTGAAAATTTAAATGTTTTGAAAGTAAGACGAATCATAATTTAAATTTTTAATTGAATTTCATTGCGTTGTAATTTTTAATTGGTTCCATTTGAAGATAAATTATGATTTTGAAATTGGTCGGAAATTTCCTTGAAGAATCGCATGAAGATGTACGCTGAAAGTTTTTAAAATGTTTGAAACATTTTATATCTGACTATGACGCGCACATTATTTTTTTTGCTCATCGTTTTTTTTTTTTTTTGCACGCTGAGCAAAAAAAATTATTTTCTGTGCCTAGGAAGCTGATTTCTTGCAAGAGAGTCATTTGCGTGATAGATTCGCCTTCTCTTCGTTTTGGGTTCGCGATCTTTTTTTTTACGAGGTAGACATAAATAAATGCGATAGATTCCTTTTCATGACAAGTCTTCACATTAAAAAAATAAAATTGCAGAATGAAGGTCGGGTGAAGTTTTATCATGATTCGCTTTTTATTCTCTTGAAGTTGTCCTTGACGTTGGTTCTCACGTTTGATGGATTTTAAATTAATTTCAGTTCCGCTGGAAGCCCGAAGAAAGCACCTTTCTTTGAAGTCGCGTTACTTGGGGAAATTATTTTTTCCCATCAGTCTCCTCGAAAGGTCATGGATGTGTGAAATTTCCAGAGTTTTTCTACTGTATGACGAGGAAAAAAAAAATCGCCTGAGGTCACATCATGTGAATGATTGTCTTTTTGAGAGTGAACAAACTCGGCAGCCGTTGACTTTTCTGAAATTTAATACCTGCTTGTGAAAAATGCAATTCCAAGTTTTTGTCCATTATTTGAAAAGTTTACCATTGTGATAAACGGTTTCTCTATATAATTTCTGACATTTTGACTCCCTGTTCTTAGATGATTGAAAATTCGAATTATTGATCATAAATGCGGTACTAATGATTTCAAGAGTCCAGACACGAAAGCCTCTGTTGTTATATGTGACCTAAAAACATGGCCGTGGTTGAGCATCTAAAAATTTTGATAATGGAATTATAATTGAAACCAGAATTGATTAAACATTTATAATTTTCCGTTTGTGGATGATTGGAAAGTTCGAATTCTTGATCATGAATATACGGCGCTATCGATTTCCCGATTCCAGACCAAGAAAAAAAAGCGTCTGTTGGTAGTTGACCTTAAAATCTGACCTGAGGTTTTACGAGCCGTTTTATCAGCGTCTGTGGTCCGGTTTTCATATACAATATTGATCAAACAGCCAAAAGCAAATATACCGGTTATCGCTAAAAATCCTTGCCATGGGGTCGAAGATATTAGGACTGACTGACCTCGTTTTTCTTTCCATGAAAAAAAAGCCCGAACACAAAATATCCACTGCGTTGAAAGAAAAAAAACATTCATCAAATTTCCGGGTTTCCTGAAAACCCCGATGCGAATGTAATTGAATTGTTTTTTGTTTTTTTAAGGCCAGGAAGTCGTGTGAATTTTGATGCATGCAAATAGCATACGATGTTGTTCTATTCAGTTGGTTTGACCATGCTTGGCGTATTTGTTTTTTTTTTTCGTATCGGCTTCCGTGTATTAAACCGAAAACAATGTAAATTCCATGCGAATAATTTTAACGTGATGAATAGATTAAAGTTTTAGAGTTCAAGCGAGAGGCTTTTCTTTTATTATGCGAGGAATAAGTAATTGTATTTTCTGGACTGGCCAAGTTTAACTCTGAGTGATTATGTTAAAAACAAAGAGAGAATTATATGTTTTGAAATGAACCCCTCTGCTTTTTGCTCCAGTTGAAAGCAGCTGAATGAAGGGTTGAATTAATGACATTTTTAGCATGAAAGATAATGTGCGTATCATTTAAATACACTATGAAATAACAGTTAAATTTCTTCATGGACTCAAATTGAGTTTTTGTCATTGCAAAAAAATTATAGTTGTTTTATTTATGTTGGAGGAAACAAATAATGGAAGATGGAAAACATACAAAAATTGTTCAGTAGAAGGAATCATATGAAAGTTGCTACAAAATACCCTTGAAATACTGTATTAGAAAGAAAGACCAGGGTATATTTTTAAAAAGTATGTACTGTACTGTGTTATTGGTGGAAATTTTATAACGATTCCCCGATATATATTGCAAGAGTATTCGCTGTCAAGCGAATATTGATATTTGGTGTTATTCATAACACCAGGAAGAGATAATGGATTAATATATAAAATATATTAATATTCTTCCATCCCTTCCCTGTCCTTCCCAAGAACACGTGGACTGACAGACACGTGAGGACCCTTGATGACGCGTGGACCCCTGACGACGCACGCATAGAAACCCCAACGCATGGCAACCCCTTACCTGCGCAATACCTGTCGGCGCGTGGCAATCATTAAATGATACCTGCACACGCGCATGACCTACTCCTCTTCTGAAATCTACCCCAATTCTCCCGTATATAAACCCCTGGCAGGATTAAGACATTTAGGCATTTTAGCTCAGGAGACAGTACAGTTCAGAAGGTTCAGATCCCTGTGTCTTGTGGTCAATATTGTGAATACTGTGTTATATTGAATAAAGACTATTTTTGTCTGGAATAGACTTTTAGTACTTAATCATTTCCCATCCTGATTAAAAGGAGACGCACGTAACTTACTACGTTTCCAGGGATAACAACTGTATTGCTGTCTGAGCCAAGGTTTGCTTCAACATTTAAAAGTAATTTTGGTGGGTATACTACAAATTAGCGTAAAATTATGATTCAAGGATAATTTTTGCGTCTGGCATTTTCTCACCTGGCATTTTTCTCCTGGATACATTGAGTTTTAGGTCTTGGATAGAGTTAGATCCCTAGCAAAGGATGGTTCTGCAAACGAGGTTTGTCCCAGTTCCGCGCAAATTTAGTTACTCCCAGTGTACTTTGAATTTATTAAAAATTATGATTTTTACTACAGTGAACCTCGATAACTCGAACACTCCTAAGTCGAATTTTTTTTTTTCAGATCCCCTCTGAATCCCCTTGGAAACAATACCTAAAAAACCTCCCTAAGTCAAAGGCTTTTCCCCTCAAACCTCTGTATGTCGAATTTTCTTTGGCCTGTTGGCCATTGTTTTCTTGAAAAAAATAAAGAAAAAAAGCAATAAAAACAGAAACTAAATGTGTCTTAAAGGAAGTGAAAGACGTAATTGGGAAAATAAACCCCTGCTGCCTCTTCCAAGTTTATCAGCCTTTCAACTCATTTAAGAAGCCATTTAAGCTTTAGAATATCTCCATTTAAATTGTTTCCAAGTTTTCCAGAAAAAAAGGGCTTTGTATTGCAGTTCCAACCTATAAAATTTCCGACCTCCCTAAGTCGATTTTTTTGCAGGTCCCTTGAAATTCGACTTAAAGAGTTTCGACTGCTACAATTTTGTGGGTTTTTGCTATTCTTATCTCAAGTTCTAAACTTTTTTTCAAGACGCTGCATTATGAGAATTGAAATCATTCCGGTTGCGGCCGTAGTTTCCCACTCGTTCAACAGTTTTTGCTTGACATTTGTTTAGAGAGTTTAAAATGTTTTATTTTGTAATTGTGTAGAATATCATGTTTCTCATTCTCACATCTGGTGACAATTACAAAATTTTTAAATTATCTGTTTTCTTGTGATAAAAAGGTTTCGGAAGCTTTTTTAGGGGGAAGGTTCTTAGTGATTTTCTGGCGTCGTTATGATTGGCGCGTATTCAGAGTGGTACCGCTACAAAGAGGTTGAAATTCTGGGCAAACTGATAATTTTCTTTTCTCTTTATTCAAGTGTGTTCCCTTTTCAAAAGATGCCCTTCTTGAATTTAAAGGCTTCTGGGTCTTCCGAATGACAAAGAAAGACAATTTTTTGCGAGAGTTATTGACGATGCGGTGGGCATTGTGGGGATTTCCTCGGAATAACGGGTTTCATCATCGAGATCAATCCCTGTCGCGTGTGGGTATCCTGAGAAAAATAAAAATTGCGTTTTCAGAACTCCTTACTTGATATAAAAGTCTTGGCGTGGGGAAAAAAAACCCGGGTAAGGGATTTTGCAGGAAAATTTTTAAAAGTTTATGGAATAAATGCTGATTCCCAATTAGTATCACAAGACAAATTCCGTATTTTGGGAGACATGAACGGATGATTTTAAAATATCTTCGGGACCTGCAAAAATTGGACACCGAGTTATTTTCTTTATGATGTCAGCAATTACATCAGTCATCCATTATTTCTTTTCAATCAAGTGTCCATTGTATTTTGCCTGGAATATTTTTTTTCCAATTTTTTCATCTATCATAATTATATTTGTAATTGCCATTTTATTATTATCAAACCTCTGAAAGCAGTTGTGGATGTAGTGGGGGAACGTAATTCTTAATGTTATACACAATAAACGTACTTCAAAAACGTTGAAATTTTTAAATTTCATTTTTGACGGAGAGAAGTTGTGGAAGGCAATTTTTCCGAGTTAGAAAATATTGTTAAATTTGTGTTATTTTTATAAAGGAAAACTATTTTCTGGCCTAGTGGGTTTACATCAACCTTTTGAGGGAAAAGAACCCTGAGTCACGGAAAGAATACGTTTCACCCCCACAGTAAACTCGAAATCGGAATCAACTCAATTTCGCTACGAGTGCTTTACACGTTTCCGCGCGGACTTGAAATGATCTGAGCACCGATTACTTACTGTATTTTCAAACATTTTTTCATCTTCACTAGTTTCAAGAGGATTTGCAGACACCTTCTCAATGTAATCACCACCAATTTGTACACACTTCTCAGCCCTTTCGATCCATGTCTCGAAATAACAGGCCTTGAAATGTTCAGTTGTTGAATTTTGAAACTTCCCTTATAACAGCGGCAACGAGCTGATCCGCGCGAAACCGTGTTAACCCCTCGTATAGTCGAGTGGTCTACTGTATGTGTTATTGATGCAAACCCACTAGGCACGAAAATAATTTTCCTTTATAAAAATAACACAAATTTAACAATATTTCCTAACTCTGAAAATTCCGAGGTAAGGTATAATTTGTTTTTGGAGCTCTGTTATGCGGAAGGTTCAGTAAATGGAATACAGTACTGTACAGTATTTCGGGGGAATAATGCCTTCCATAACTTCTCTCAGTCAAAAATGAAATTTGAAATTATCGAAGTTTTCGAAGCATTATTATTGTGCATAAAATTAAGAATTACGTTCTCCCCTTATATCCACAACTGCTTTCAGAGGTTTGATAATAATAAAATGGCAATAGCAAATATAATTATGACAGATAAAACAATTGAAAATAAAAAGATTCCAGGCAAAATACAATGGACACTTGGAACTGATGCATGATTTCTTTTTTTTTATATATAATTTCCTTTTATCTAGATATCTGTCAAGTCTGCACCGAGGTCGGAAACTCTGCCGAACGTACCTTGCGCGCATTGCTCGTCTGAAAGCGAAAATGGGCCCAAGCCGGAATCGAATCCCGGGTGCTGTGCGGATGATGAGAATCTTCGCCTGAGCGTGATGAAGAGCCGCCTAACTGGCGGCAGTTGCGAGAACACGAGTTTGGGCGCCGTTGGAGGGCCGCCGATTGGCGACGTGCTGCTGGACCCGCCGCAGAAGCTGGAGAAGTTTGTGAAGCGCTACCAGAGTCCATCCAGGTCGGGGTCGCCGTGTGCGGAGGCGCCTGACCGCCTGTTTTTCAGGCCCAGGAGTGACTCATTTGACAGAGGTGAGTCTTCTTTCATTCATTCATTGTTTTGGGTGCTGCATTGCATCATGCTTCTTTGAAAATGGCGAAGCAGTTGTGAACCTCTCTCACATCAAATTTGATGAGTTTATGAACAAAATTTACTCAACTTGAAGAATTTGGCCGAAATGATTTTTTTAAAGCGAAGAAAATCATTTCCTGGCCTGGTCATCAAGAGAGGGACAATCCAAAGTGATCTTTTTTTCTACTCTTGTGATAAAAAATGCTCAAATGACAGGCAATAAGTTTAACATTGATCCTCTTTTAGCAATGTATTTTGTACCTTTATCCCATCAAAGTTATTTGCATTGGAAATTAGGCTTGTCTATGGTCCCCGAAAGAAAAAACACTTGTATTTTCCCTAGGTTCATATTTTATTCATTTGAGTACCTTGCGCCATTGAGCAAGATATGCACCTCCAATTTTCAGCATACAAATATGTTAATAAGAAACTATCCCTGAATGAGATGCAATCCCCATGTTTGTGTCTGCAAAAGTGCAATATTCCATAAGTAGAAAGGTACTGAAAGTCTTATTGTACCCTCAGTTGAGCTTAAATTAAATGGGTTTCAATTGCATTTAGTTTATTAAAAAAAGTATTTTTATAGAGCTAACATTCTCCATTAGTGACTCAAATGTGAGACACACCTGAACTTCAAAAAGGTTGGGAAACCTGTATAATTAACTGCCTATGATGCATGCCCTTATTCTTTAGTAGAAATTTTGGAAAAAAGGGTTTCTAAGTAAATATGGTATACCTGAGCAATGGTGTATGTACAGTACTGTACCACACCTTTTTGTCTTTGTTAGTACAGTACTGTATCCTCAACAATGATCAATTGGTTTTCCGTATACAGTAAATGTACTGTATATAAATTCTTATAAACTGTGCATACGTTTTTTCCTTGAAGCCTTCCCTGGACACAGCTATACAAACACACAAAATAGCTAAGGCCGTTCCCTTCCTCATTTTTTTCTGTATTACTGAGAAATGAATCATGGCGTGGTATAGCATGTTAATTGCACGAACCTGCTGCGAAATTCCCGGGAATTCTTTGTTCGGGTCTAATACTGTATGTCGATTTGGCGACTTGATGCTCAGCAGTGAAGTTAAGTACCGTAATTGTAAGCCATATGTTCGCGTGGGCGACGTTTCGAATGAATTACAGTACAGTAGTTGAATCTTCTAGAATTTTCGACGACCCGCAGGTTTTTCTTCGTTGGCAATCTTATGACCGACCGAACTCCAGACCTACGTAGTGCAGTACTGTACATCAAAAGAGAGAATTCAAATGAAGATGGAGTAAATTCATATGATTCAGTGTAGCTATCATTCGGTCAAGGAGAGCTTTTCTTCGGGGCGCGTTTTTGCTGTAACCTCTTCGATAAATCTGTTCTCGGTGCATACCTTCATCTTATTCACTGTCTGCTAGAAAAACTGAAAGGTGATGTGTTTTCGTTTTTCGTTTTTTTTTCCTTGCCTCCTTCAGATTTGGGTCGTCCTCCCGAATGTCCCTGGGAGTTCTCGAACCGAAGTTCTTGCGGACGTGTTTCACCAGGAACCAAGTGCAATGAAAAGCAGGCTGTGTGTAAAAAGACCTCCGGTGCTCCGAAGACGCCTTTGTCTGCTGCGTTCCAGCTCACACCGCGGGAAGTTCGGGAAGTGCTCTCCGTTCTCAGGTAACTTCACGCTCTCTGGACAATTCTTTTCTTCTATAGTTTGTGTCACCATGAAACAAGGCAGAGGTTGTGCGTGTAAGTGTTGCTTGGAGCGGTCCGGGTCCGCATTGCTGCGATTCAATTTGTCGTCCACCAATGTCTTTGTTCGGATTGCACGGAATCAATCAGTGGAGAAACATTATGCAACACGAATTTGTGTTCTTGCGGAAGAAAACTCGTGGAGTGATAGAACAATTCTTTGTTCATGTGCAAGTGCGTATCTGGGAGCTCGTTTGTGAAGGAACAATCAATAGATTCCCACAATTGTCCAGAATTCCGGAAAATTCTGCGCGAATTGATGAGTTGGGTGCGATTCATCAAATTGATTGGTGTCCCGAAAAAATTCGGCGCGGAAAAAAACGGGAAGGTTCTCATGAGTGGAAGGCATTGACAATTCGAAGTGACCGCTGAAACACGGCGAATGAGTGTTGTAACCTTCTTGATGAATGTTTTTTGTGGAAGTGTTCATTTTTCTTGGCTAGAATCCAGAGTGAAAAAAAGTGTACGATTCTACATGAATTGCGAAGTTTTGAGTTTGATCAAATTGATTGAAGTGGACTGCGGCGAATTATGTTCAAAACTAGGTCGAGATTATGTGAATGAAAGACATTGATAAGTTGACTAAAACGTGTTGAAATTTTTTCAATAGTCTGCGATTTTCACGTATAGAAGGGGAAGAGTACAGTATATCTGTGGACTTCCTGTGTATTATGTTGTACAGAAGCATTTCGTTGGACGCTGAAAATGCGTTCCCCGGATTTCATCATCAATTCAGGTAATGTCGCAATTGTAAATTGTAAGAAGCTCCCCGTGTGACGGATTACACGAGGCTTGGTTCATGAGTTGTGTCAATTTTATGCCTTCGAAGTTTGACTTGATATTAGGGATATCAAACGCTAGGATACATTTTCTTGGTTTGAACCAAAGTTCGTTTTATAATTTGCATCTGTCAACCCTTGATCTAGTGCTACAAATTTCCCTGGAACAGATATTGTGTTCTTTTAAGGAAACCCCCAGTTCAGTTCCAACTCACTAAGTGCCGCTATAAATTCCTGTCCTTAATTGAAACGGCCAAAATCTGAGAAATTAACGCATATTTCTTAGGAATTTCAGTTTAATCTTGAGAATCACATGCCCTTTATGCTTCGGATAGTTTTGAAAATTCAATCTCATCTCTGAATTTAAATCTTTCTCTCATAAAATACCCCTGATTTAGTGCCGGGAAAAATGTTGGGCCTAAATCGGGATTTGACTTTACTTTCTTTCACAATATTTTGATGGGGACACTAAATGTGGGTGTAGCCCGGAAATGTCGATTCTTGTGTAAGAAGTTGACCAACTCTGGTCTGCAAAGTAATCAAAGAAAATTCATGACAATAAAATAAACGAGTGATTGCTTCATTTCAAAGTATTCATTCCAAATCATTTTGCAGGGTTTCGACTAGAAGATGTAGGCTACTTAAAAAACTTCATAAATTACGATACTGACAAAAATTTTTGAACCAACCATCGTAGTTCATGCCCTTATTCATTTGATGCGTGACATCGAAAATTCTGAACCATCAGATTTTTTTGACATGCCGGTAATAACTATTCGCGGTAAGAAGCAATTCGTAATTCACATCGCGTGACTTCCTTTTTCGAATTTTATTTGAAATTCAATGCCTATACGCGCTTGAGCTGAATAACAATTCAATGTCTTAACTCGTTATGAATCCATGTCACAGGAAACCATGTGGTGGTGGAGGCAGCCAGCGCACTCGGAAGACGCTGGCTGGTCGCTGTGATACACCTTCGCAAGATAACAAACCGCCGGAATTGCTCCGCGGTGCTGCACTGCGAACGAGTAAAGAGGAATCTGTTGCCGCTACTTGCAAGGAGTCCGTTGAAAATGGGCATACCAGTGTGCAGACATGTGTCGACGCCCGCGTGATCAAAGAGCGTACGCTCAAGTATAAATGTCTTTCCAACTCCCTGCCGGTGGAACAGGACTCCATCAGCAGCAAGGTACTATGCAGTAGCTGTACTGTACTGGACATCCGCTTCTGTGTATTCGTGTAAAGATGTGAGGAACTTGGCTTGGGTAGACTTAAATTTACTGTACGGGAGGTGCTGAATGGTAACGTCAACGAGTGTTGCAGTGATACGTTCGTCTGCGAGTCGCTTTAAAATCCGTGAATAAATACTCCAATAAATAATTCCGTTGTGAATCTGGCGCACAAAGAACATAGAGCGAATTTTTACTCACGTTTAATTTCTTCTGACGCTCCATGGGTGAGCCATTTTGATTAACATAAAAACGAAGTCCTTGAGCGAGGCTCAGCGCGAAGTTCGCTTTTGGTTCGTAGGCCTTGTTCTTCAAGCGAATGAAAAAAAAAATCTCTTGGATTATTTATTCAACAGAGCCGTGTTACTCGAGCGTCGACGTCATTACCAGTCAAGAAACAGTCCCCATTGGCATTGATCGCTTCGTCGCTGCGTGCGGATGCCGTGAAAAGGGACGAAAACGCTTTGGATTGTAATAGTCAAGACTCGCAAAAGTCGCATGCGCGCAGGGCACTAACATTCGATGGCCAAGCCTCTCGCTGTGTGGATTCGGAACCTGTGGTAAATGAGGAGAAACGTGAGAAACCCGGCGAAGATGATCGTGAAGAAGAGGACGAAGACATCGAGGAAGAATCTTTGCATGTTTCCGAGGCTCGGTTGGCCAAGCGGGATGTGCCTTCGCGGACTGCGCAGGACGAGTTTCGCAGATCGCTGGATTCCGCAGCGTCGTTGGTTTTTCATCAGAGGACGGGCTTGCCACTGACTTCGTCACCTGCCCCGGCCAGACGCGGAAAGGCGTCTGATTTCGGTTTTGACTCGAGTTTGACTTCCGTCCACGCTATCAAAAGGTGAGAGACAGACGGAAAATGGAAGACCAAGAGTATCGAAATACTGTAGTAAAAAGATATGAGAGTCCAGTGAGTCAAGCCCTCAGACAAAAAAATGAAAAGATTTGTCCATTAAGGTTGGGGCAAGGGATGTGCACTCGGTATTAAAAGATCAATCTTGCATCGTGCTTCAATAAATTTTTTTATGTGCACTTATTTAAGACTTATTTTATGCTGCCAGTTTATTCTTCGAGACCAATCCCTGCGTTGCAGCGAATACACTTGATTGATAGAATGAATCTTGCAAAGTCTTTTTGACGAAATATGTGTGATACACTTTTTCCATTACTGTGCTGGGAGTACTCGTAAAAAGTGATGGGAGTTTGAATAACGAAGGAGCATGCAGTACCTACGTAATTTTATAATTAATTACATATTGGGAGTATGAAAAAATGTACTGTATATCGAATTTCACTCGCCTTGACATTAATACGGCATATTGAATTGATCTTCTACTGGGTCCCAATTTAATATCACTAAAAAAAGGATGATTGGGTAAAGCGAGTTTACTTGCGAATAAAGAGGGGAGAATCAATCTTTCCTTGGAAGTTCTACCTCATGAAGGGTTAGTTAATGGTTTTTAAAATGCAGTTACGGTGTGTTGAAATTATTTATTAATGTCGTTAATCACTTGAAACGATTATTTTCTTGGATTCTTCCAGCGCATTGTATGACGCAGAACCGGTGGTCGAAGCTGAGAAGTCGTTTCAAAATGCCAACACGAAGCTGGAAAGAAGAAGAATGCGTCTACAACACTCATTGGTAGGTTTTTTTTTTTTTTTTTCAAACAAGAAATCTGGGAACTTGTCTCCAAGATAATTCTCAAATAATACTCCACCTTAAATTTCAGGTTTTTAAAATTGTTTCAATGATTCTGTTGTCGAATACCGAAGGTTAATTTACGCCTTTCAGTCTTCAAAAGTTTCTCGTCCCTGTTCAACATGAACTGCCATTGAAATTGTAGTTTTTCAAAAACTGGTTCTTGTGATTATCTTCAGAATTTTCTGGGGTTAATCCGTTGGTCTTTCAGTCTTTATAAGAATCAAGTCGCCACGTATGTTGAAAACGGCTGCTGAAATTTTCTTTTCTTTTTTAAAAACCCATCTCAGGGATGAAGTCATGAACATTAGGAGATTAATATCAACGTCACTTAGTCATCGTAGGATATTACGTTTCCGTATGATGGAAACTGCGTTTTGTTTTACAAGTGGCTTTCAATGATTCTGTCGTAGTTTACTGTACTCACCTTGTTCGTTATTTTCCGTGTACTCCATAAAGTAATCTTTCAAGTAACTAAAATCGCAGAAAAACTGTTCCGATCTGAGTGGAAATGTTCAATTTCTTCATTCATGTTTGTTAATTTGTTCTCTCTTGGTTGCTTCATATTCATTTCTATAATTATGGCCATCAATAATAGAAACTGAAGCTGTTCATTCGACACTGTTAATCAGTATTTTCCAGAAAAGATCGTTCAGATTCAGTGATTCAATCGGTGATGCGTGATGTTTCCAAAAATTGATGGTGACTGGAACAGTGTCAATATTTATTTTTTCTTTGCACATTGTATTGCAGTGATTTAGTGTCTGTATGAGTAAATTTCGGTCAAACTTCAATTTATTTTCAAAATTCATTGATGGAGTTGTTCATTCGGGTTGATTGGCTTCAGGCGCAATTTTGATAAACAATGCAGGGACTATCATTCAAATGATTCCTGGCTTAATTTTTTTCCTATACCTTCCCAACGTGTTCGCATCGAAAATGTTTATTTCAGTACTGGAATCGAACTGCGGTATAATTGCTCAATTTTCCCTCACGAAATCCCCTACTAAGCGCCCTGTACGAATTGATTGGGTACTTGTAGAATGAAGATTGAAAACACTGGCAGTCTGATTCGAAATCATTAAAAAGTGTAATGGATTTAACCTTATTGAGCGCAAAATGTATCTTCAAAATCCGCTAAATTATTGATGGAATTACGCTAGTCTTGTACAAGTTTTGAAGCGCTTGTAAACTTGAGTGCTTTTAGTACTACAGTACGTCGGATTGGAATTTCTGATGTTCAAAAATTGCAAAAGTTGTTTTTTTTTATGAGAGAATGCGACTTTCGAAAAAGTCGCATTCCCTTTTTTTCATTTTTACAAAAAAATCAAGGCTAAAGAACTTTCAGAATATTCTGAGCTTATTAATAAATATCCTTAAGTGAAGAGTTCATTTCATGTTGATGAAAATTGTTGCAGAAAGAATATTGTACTTTCATACGGTAGACTATTACTAGATACTGAAGTTCGCTCAGAATGAGATCAACGTTAAAAAAAGTATATATTTTACCAATTTTAGAAGAATTCGAATTTCATGTGACCAGAAAACGTGAGGGAGTGAGGAAAAAAATTATTCTGTCAAATAAAACAAAAAGAGTAAATTTCTTCCTCCAAGTTTTATAAACGTGAACCAACATGATGAAGCAATTTTACCGTTTGTCATTGAATTACGTGTGGGGGGAAAAAAGAAACTTTTATTGAGGGTACATTGCTGTTCTTTCAGTGCGTTACTTAAAACTGATGTGTGTTTTCCAGGTGGATTCACCGCCTCGTCCCATGAGTTGCTCGGCACCTCCGGCGTCGGTGATCTCATCCTCCTTGCTGGGCAATTTCGAAGAGTCGGTGCTGAATGGTCGCCTGGAACCCGTGAGCACCGTGGAGGGGTTCTATGCGGAGATCGGCGCCAGTGGGTCCTTTTGTCCCAAGCACCTCACTGTGCCCGTCACTGTGTTTTTCTACACGCTCTGTGATAATGACCAGGTCTCGTCGCCGTACCTGGTGAGTAGCAGAAGTGATGAATTGATCCATATACAGCGAGACCCCCAGATGCGAACATAATTGGTGTGTCAAGAGTGTCCTTAAGTTGAATTGTCCCTAAGTTGAGTCTTGTTTTCGCAAAGACTTATATTGTATGATTTTTAGTTGGTGTTTTATGGAAGATATATTCTTCTGAATTCCATGAAAAAAATTTGTTTGCCATTTTGATATGATTGAGGGAACATCTTTCAGCCCAATAAGAACATTTGGAGCATTGAATATGATACTGCTGCTGAACAGGTTATTGAAATGTTGGCATCTGTAAAAAATAACATTCAAGTCACAAAGAGAGAAGGAACTCCCTCTGTAATATTTTTAAATTAGCAGAATGGATGTGAAAAGTACTAAAGAATTTTTCTTGCATATATCCTAGGGTTGGAAATACTGTATCTGTTTCTTGCAATTAAAGCCTAACAAAAGTCAATTTTCCTAAAATGTATTGGCAATTTTATCATGCAATGTCCTCATGCCAAGTCAGGGTCCGTATGTTGGGCCTTTTAAATGATTTTTTATTGAAAAATAAGTGTCCCTATGTCAAATTGTCCCCATGTCAAGGAGTCTGCATGTGCAGGTCTCACTGTATTGTACATTTACCTGTTCTGTATTTACTAGAGTACCATGCCAACAGGGGTTTTTCAGTTGAAGATTTTGACCAAATCTGATCCCCCAGTAAGATGCGCACCCCATTTTTAATAAGTCTGAAGTCACAATGTTTCATGAATATAGAAATTCCAAATTTGAATTTTGACGTGGATTGAATATGAATTTGACTGTTTTGCAATTGTTTTTGTGAAAATTAAGTTTTTCTGTTAATGTAGGTCCAACATTTTTCCTATTAGACTAAAAGAAAAACAATTCAACGGAAATTCATGAAGAAAATGTGAAAGATTTCTCCTCTCTTTTGACGCACACCCTTTTTCCCACCCAACTCAAATTTGAGAAAAAAAAGTGCGTGTGGTACTCGATTGAATGCGAATATTTTAGTTGGGATAGCAGAGGAAATGTTCATTATTTTCGTGTTGACTCGGTGAGAAAAAGGTAACGTTTTTTGAAAGCTTACTCGATGATACCCTTCCGAAGATATCTTGACGTCATGAGACGAAAATTAAAAATGTTGAACAATCTCTCGAATAGTTTACCAGTACAGTACATTACTCTCGCATCATTTCTGGGATTGTTGAAGTAATTTACATTACTGCCCTGTAGTTTAAACATCGTGTGAAATCGCCCCTTTTTTGAGTGCGCGCCATCAGGATAGGAAGAATATCCATTGCTCAAAGTTTAAATGGGTGATTCATTTCCAGAAAATTGTCTGAACATTATATGACTAGAGAAATTCTGTCCTAGTTTTAATTATACTAAATTACCCAAAAATGCATGTTGATTCTTAGAAGAGGTACGATAAAGATGTAAAGCTTCCGTTTGGAAGAGCACAGGCGAGGAAAATTCGGCGTACCGTGGGGCCTTCCCATCTTCCGGATTTAATTGATTCCCTAAATTCGTCCGGATGCTGAGGAAGATTTTTTTCTTTGCACTTTGATGTGAACGAAATAATGGAATCTGTTTCAGGTGTGTCCTGAGCTCAAAAAAAAATAAAATGAAAAATGTCGGGAGATATTTAATTTATTGCTTAATATCCGGAAATCAGTGAACTTGTGGGAGGAAATACTCATTTTTGGATATCAAATGGCTGTGACGGACTTCCGTTTTCTCTCGACAGGGGCATATAAATTTGGGGAAGAAGGGCTACCGGGTTCCGAAGCAGGGAACCATACAAGTCACGCTTTTCAACCCGCTGCGGACAGTTGTGAAGATGTTCGTCATCGTGTACGACTTGTCTCAGATGCCGCCCAATTGTCGGACGTTCCTCCGGCAGCGAACTCTTTACATGCCTGTGGGGGCGTCCGATCAACATACGGACGCCCAGAAGTGGTTGCGCTACCTCATCCACTTGAGGTGATTATTTTACTGACTTTGTTAACCGTTATTTTAAATTTAGTTAGTTGAATAATTCGCAGTTAGTTGAACTTCGAAAACTCGAACCTCCCTATGTTGATTTTTTTTTCAAGCCCCTGTCTAAATTTCGTTAGAAACGATGAGCTAAAAAACTTCATAACTCGAGGCGTTCCTCCTAAAAGCCATTACTCGGATTTTCTGGGGGCTTTTTGTCTGTTATTGCATTGACAACAGGAAAAAAATGTAACCTGTTGCATTTTGATAGAAAGTGAAAGACTAATTGAGCAAATGAACTCTTGCCTCCAAGTTCAGCACCCTGTCACATTTAAATAGCAATTTAAGGAACAGAATATCACCATTACTATTTCCCTTAATTCTTCATGTCTCTTACGAGAATGCTCGTTTCCCTAACTCGATTTTCTTTAGCTGGTCCCTTAAAATTCGACTTGAAGAAGTTGAACTGTTAAACTTTTGCATTTAATTCTATGTTGAATTTTTAAATTTTTACGCTACTTTAATTTGTGTTGTAGGTTTGCTTCTACCAAGTCCGGTCACATCTATCTACACACGGACATCAGAATGATCGTATTTCGGAAATCTGATATGGATGCTGCCATGTTGCACAAGAAGGGAGGAACAGCGTACGAACTGAGATCCTTCACTCGCGGCCCCCTGAACCCGCAATTTTCACCGAGAGAAGGGAACTGAAGATTTTTCGATATCTTTTCAATGCTTATGTGGTTTGCAGTGGATGTATCGCGTATTACTATGGTTTCTCTATGGTCGCATCTAAACGCGGATTTTGTTCGAATGCTTCTCTTCATTCCTTGTTGCATGCATAAGCGGGTGGTGATGCTTGGGTTTGTCCTGTTGAATTCACGGATGGTCGGGGAAACCGATGGGGAAAGGTTGTGTGGTTTAGATACGAGATTTTTTTTTTGAACGAGAGCGAAATATAGGACATTTTGAAGCTTGCCAAAGTACAGGTTCATTTTCTGACGAGCGAAACTTTTCAATGTTCAGTTTTTTGCCGACACTTGCATTACAAATGCAGTTCTTCGTGTCTGTCTCATCTCGTTCTGCAATACAGATCTTCCAATTGCTAGCTTCGTCTGTTTTAAAAATTCGAAAGGAAACGGGTTTTTCTGCAGCACCGCTTAATCCTTGTGGTTTCCAAACCTTTCTGGCTGTTGAAAAAATAAGCAATGCCTGTCGTGTTAAAATTGACAGTTTAACCTGCTTCTTGAAAATTAATTACATTCGAAACCCTCGCGCTCCAAGGAGCAGACGTTAGGCATCACTGGTTCTAACTGTTCGGAAGAAACACAACTAACAGATGGAGTTCTCATTCCATTAAATTACATATGCCTCTGCAATAATTCGACCAAATAGTTACTTTTTAATATTCATAACATCAAAGTAACAAAATCTTCCATTGAAGTGCGATAAAAAATAAATCACATCCTGCGAATCAAAACTGAATAAATTGCTGAACCGGGAGCACGTTCGGAACACAATCAAGTGTATTTTTATTTTTTGGCAAAAATGAAAAACGATTCGCTACGCTTCGAACTGGGCCTTGTAAAAAAAAAGAAGCAGCAGCTCCTTTTGTCACACAGACTAGACCAATCTAAACATAAGAAAAAAAACCATCACGTTCACAATGTTCCACCAACAAAATATCTCGTTTCACGGTTGTGATGAACAGACCAACATCACCGAAAGGGTTATCCCACAAGAAGGCAAGAAACGTACTCGTCATCAACCACACACTGCGTTCACAAAATTTTCCCGACTACCAATGCTGCAAGCTTCCCACACGCGTAATCATTCTTGAACTGAAAGTTCATCGAAAATGCAAGAAAAAAAAACCCGATTAATGATCCAATCGACGTCTCTCTCATCATAATCAAGTATTCCAATTCCAAGTGATGATGAGCTTGCCCAATCGAGGTTTCAAAGGAATGGATTCGTCACAGATGACTCTGTATCGTCTTCCGGAATCATCTGAAAAGGCGCCAGTGTTCTTCCGGTTCCTCGCTGACCGAAAACCTGGAACATGATAAGTAACTTTAGATCGGTCGAGAAAGAAATTTAAGTACTGTACTACGCTACGCTTTACTGGAATTTTTCCTGAAACACTTCGAAAATTACGTCGCAAATTTCATCCTTCCCCAAACGAGACAGTTTATTTTAAACTAAATGATCGAACTGTGGTGGGGAATAAAAAGAAGCTTACTCTTGCAAATTTGCTCAAATTAATTTTGGAAAATTACAATTGAAGCTAATTTTCAGTCAAATTTTCCAGGATTGACAGAAAATGTTGATTTCCTCAGAATGAAATCTTTGGTAGTATTCCTCTCTCAGAATAAGTTGTGAGTCATTCGTAAAAAATTGAAATCTGAGGCAATGCAATCTCAACATCACCTTCCATGCATTTCTCAAAAAAGTGCGTGATTGCTCGAAAAAGCTCTGTACTGTAATCCAAGAATTAGGGATAATTATCATCTAACCCGAATTTATATTGCACTCCGCCACGTCAATAAATCAATCCACAGGTTTATTTTTGAATTTTTACGAGACTGAAATTCGACATTTTTATGCTTGTAGAACAGCCACCGCCAAGTTCGTTGTGGGAGGCACCACTACATCAAGAAAAGAAAAAAGACTCACCTTTCTTCGATGCATTTCGTGTAGATACACTGCCGAAAAGCTCATGTTGGTGACGTTGAACTCCACGATTCGATCCACAGTCGCAGGGTCCTGTTGGACAGCTGAACTAGTCGCCATCATCCTGGACGCAGCCATCGCTTCAGCGTTTGTCTGATGAACACTGCCCACTCCAAAGAACGGGACTCCACGAGAAGTGCCCATGAGACTGTCCCCAAGTCCGAAGGATTGATGACCACTGTATGAACGAACAGGATTTAGCTTCATCTATCAAAAACCATCGCTCACAAGTCACAAGTCTTTTCTTCAAGCTTTTCAATACAAAACAAAACTAATACTGTACATCCAACAGGATCTCTCGTCCAAGAATCTCTCGCTTTGTGTTCAAAACTTAAATTGATGACTACTGTTTCAACAGGCCGGATTCAGTTTCATCATCAAGAAACACGCAAAAACCAATGTTTTCCTTCATTTATACCTTTTGACTATAAAAGAAAAATTACTGCCAACAGGAATTTCGAAACTATTCGAGAATCTGTTGCCTCAAACCCAAACCTTGGACTGATGATTATTGTTCAAACAAGCCATACGAGAATTGTTCCAATTTGGTGAAACCTTTGTTATTTCTCTATGACTGTAAAAAAAATGTAATTGAAAATTTTTTTAGTTATAGCCAATGTCTAAAATTAACAAAAGATAATGGTTTAAAAATCGATTTTTTGATGGCCTGAATTTTTTTTAGCACCCTGTCACATGAGAGGAGAACTCTTGTCTCATGGGAGAGTCATAACTGGAAAATTTTCGCTCATCATCATGCAGTAAATTTAAAAATCGGGGGAAAATTCCAGAAACTTACATCATGGGCTTCATCATAAATTTTGTTTAGTCATACCTAACCTGAAAAGGTGGCGCCCAAGTAGGGCTACCCTCGTATTTACATTCGTCAATAAAAACCTTTTCCTCGTTTGAACGTTAAAATTTAAACAAAAAACTCTCCAAGATTCTCTCGACTTGAATCAGCAACTCGAGACAGTTTTAAATCTCAGAAGAAGAGGGAAAATTCAAATTTTACACTGGATAACATTCAATAATCTCACCTCGTCCCTTTGCTTAGATCTTCATCGATTGATCCTTCAAGATTCGCAACAGCACCTCGTAAAGGACCTTGTCGACTTCTCACGGCAGCAGATCCAGGTCGATAAACACTACCAGCTCCCATAACACTCTACAAAACAGGAGAGAAACAAGATGGAATCATAAGGACAAAAGAATGAACCAACCGGAAGAGTAAGAAGCAACGAACCATTCCATTCCCAAATGGGATCTGAGAAACAGTATCAAGCGAATGGTTGAAAGTTGACAAGTCGGCAGTTCTGAGACTCTCCATCGCTTCTCGTTGAGCATGTCTTTGCAATTTCGTCAAGTATAAGTTTGCGTCCTTCGAGGGTCGCCAATCCGGGTTCGTCAGCGAAAAATGAACCAATGACAACTCCGTTTTCCCATTCTCCGCCTAAAATTCAAAAAAATACGCGTAAAATAAGGTCATCGGCTCATCGCTGACACGCTTTGCGAAAGTTTTACGGAAAGTTTATTTCAGTTATCATACAACATCCAGCCTCGCTTTCTAGAGGAAAAGAGGCCTGCATCACTGAACTGCACAGAAAACCGAAGAACTATACTGAATAATAAAACCGTTAATACATCACAGAATTTCAAAAACAAAAAAACCTTTGTACAGTACAGTAATGATAACTGAAATAATTTAGTTGTGAGCATCGAGAGTTGATGTGAGAAGAAATATGAGGTCAATTTCAAGGTCTGACATATCATAAAATCATAAATTAGCTCTAGATATAATTCTGCGGTTTCAACGGAGTCAAGGAATCCACTCGTTCTTGAAGAGAAGAGACCACGTTTCTAAAGCAAAAAAAAAGACGATTAATAACGGGATTCAAAAAATAAACTTGCCCCGAATCCTTTAAGCTCTGCTTGAATTTTGTACGTGTTTCAAGTTGCTAAGGTTACTTCATGAATCAAATCATCTTCCAATATTTTTTAAATTAAACACAAGCCAAAAACAAATTTCACAAAAAATAATTTATTGCATAATTTGTGTGAAGCAGCTTTTCTTTTTATCCCGTACTGTACATTAATAAGTTATTCAGGGTCAGATTATTTTTTCCAGTTTAAAACAAAATTTCAATTACTGTAATAAAATCTTCAAAAAGGGAGGCTTCATATTTGTTCTAGCGGACAACACATGCGGGCCAATTTAATAATTTCTTATTCATCCACGTAGAAACCCGCATCTAGAAAAACCCACATAACATTTCCGGAAAGTAAATTTAACTTACACTCCGAATTCACCGATTAATCGGCAAATCAACATGCTCAAAATCACGAATATCTCACCTGAACAAGAGGATCGTTTTTCCCGGCCCTTCCAGGTCTGTCTTCAGCTTCGTCGTCATGGTCCCCTTCCTCACTCTCCCCGACTTTCCACGTAGGACTACCATGACGCTTCACGTCCATTTGAGCAAAAGAACAAACGTCACCGACGCCAACGATGTCCACGGTGAAATTCCGAAGGAAATCAACGACGACTTGACTTTGCGGGCGAATGATGAAGAACAGAATGAACGGCGTCACCAATGGACTCAGCAGCTCCTCGATCACATACACCTTGGATAAGGAAAAAAAAATAAACCTTCAGCACTTCGAACGACTCAAACCTGCAAAAGAGGATAAACTCACAACTTTCAGCTGAAAAATCTGAGCAAAATTATCCCGCACAGTGCTCGTGTGGGCTTTACCGGCCCAGGAATCTGGTAAGTAGTGGACTTGCGCCAACACAGCGTTCATCAGCATTTCCGGACACCACACCATGTTTTCATCCGGAATCATAGCTCTGGAAGTAAAAGAATAAATGGATACATTTAAATTATTTCGTGCTCGTCACAGATGAAGAAAGTATAAATGAACGTTTAACGCAAAAATAGTAGCTTCCCTAATTCGAAACCTCCATAAGTCGAAAATTTTGTTAATCCTTGAATTCCGACTCAAAGAAGTTCAACAGTAATAATACTTTACTGTAGTATTACTTCTTTCCCGAAAATTCTCTACACGTTTTTTGTGAACAGAAGAAATTCACTTCGCCGGAGTGGAGCATGTTTGACAAGGATGTCTCAATATCCCAACATTTTAGGAAATAAGGAATGAAACCCCTTATTACAAAAACAACTTCAAATAAAGCAACGCGTACATGGCGACAGCTGCTTCTTACCTTTTTTTTGCAGAAAATAATTGGACTAAACTAATTATATTTTCCATACGGTATACTGTACCGTATCTCGAATCCAAACTAAGAATTGAACTAAGGCGAATATTTCTGCGTACATACCGACACAAAGCGACGACCGTACCTAGCACGGTTATCAACGTGAGAGCATGTTCCGCTGTCAGCACATCTTCATCAATGACAGTGAGGATAATCAGCACAGCCAAAGGTGCCCCGAAGAAAAAAGCGAATTTTCTGTAATTTACAAGAAAAAAATAGCAAGCAATTCAAAATCACGAGAACATCTAGGCAAGCACCAAGTTAAAACTTACTTTGCAACCACCGTCACAAATGGCGTAGTGAAGCTGGACATGTACTTCGAAGCGGGAGAATAGCCACGGTTCAAGCGTGAGTTCAATTCGTGATCCAACTCATTGAAATGTCTCAGGTATACCCTTCCATATGAAGACCATGTCCGAGTGCCCAAAAAGCTGGGGTCCTTCTTCACTAACTGAAAAATATAATTCTCGTCACGAACTCCAATATAAACACGGTGCAGCTTCAGCGTTCCAGCAACCTGATAAATTCCGGTACCAACAAGTTTACTACTTCTTAAAGCTGCAAGAACCGAAGGGACATCGGACATTAGAAGAATAAATTTAAACAATGTACAGTACAAATGTTTATATAAATATCCCGGCGATGAGTGAGACGTAGACCAAAATTTGGCAAAGCCAAAAGGGGGGGAAAAAAATCAGAAAGCACGCAAAAATGTACAGAACTTGAATATGACAAGTGCCCCTCTTTCTTTTTGAAATTCGGCAAGAAATACACACGGTATTTGAGAAATTCGGTACTTGAGCACACTTCAAACATTGGAAACTTTTCAATAAACTGTAAGCATTCCCAAAAGCAAGTGAAAAATAGAAAAGTCGTCAACTTGAGATTCAGCGACTTTTGGGCTTTCTCTATTCGGTTGCCCCTTCTGTTTGACATCATAACACGCTTTAGCGACAACAAAATTACTTACCTCGGTGTAGTGAAAGATGGAATATAAGATTTGCCACAAAAATATGAGGGGCGAAAGCAGGAGATTCACCGCACTGAACCAAAGAACGCGTTTTGAAAATGCGTCCGCTAGCCCAGTTCGATTACCCGCAGATTTGTACTCCTGTCTCAAGTGCCAATTACTTTCAAAGGGGGCACCGGGTGCACGAAAAAGAATCAACTCGAGGTTGAACTTCATGCCCCGAGAGAGAAACACCATTTCTCCGAAAAAAGGCACGCAAAATTTCAGAGGCAAAACGCTTTTGTTCACCATGGCGATAAAATAATTTTCGAACCTGCAACAGAATTTCGACGTGAGTTACAAAATCGAAACGTTGTGGATTGAAAAAACTTGCCGCAAAATTCTGTTATAGATGTCCAGCTGCGTGAGGACTGGTTTGTGAACACAAAGATGCAAATCTTCTTGAACCGCTCGAAGCCTTGATTGAACCTCGTGCCATGTCAAATTATTCAGTTCTTTCTGCAGAGCAACATTCGTGTCATAATAAAATTTTTTTTACAAGAATTTTCAGAAGACACGCGTCTAGTTGAGTACTTCAGTGGAATCGATTTTTCATTGTAGCACGTACAGTACATAAAATGTCCTGCTTTACATTCCAGCTAAGTTATGTAGGAATAATTCGGTGACAGGAGAAAAGTTCCCAGACGAAAAGCAACAAGCGAACAACTGATCACGGACGCACAGTTTTACATGAATAATTCTGCGTTTATTCTGAAATTTAAAAAATGATCTATAACAATACAGTATTTTGGAAGTAAAGTATTGCACAACGAAGCAAGCGATTTTTACAGCTGAAACTGCAATCACAAGTGACGAAAATCACATGCATACGTACTGATGCAACAAGGGTTTGGTTTGATTGACTCTAAATAATAATGGACATGTACTAAAACAGCAAATGAAGAAACGAAGGGCAAGTTTTGAAAGACAAGTACAGCATAATGCTGTTGAAAAATTTGTACAGCGAATCTTTCCCAGAGTACTTTTTGTTCGCAAGCTTTTTTGCTAGTTGCTTCTTTATCTGGGGATCGGTTATTTTGGGTAACGTTGAATTTTTAATTTGTTTAGACGACTCAACTAAACTCAGGGTCTCCTCAACAAGACCAGCGCCAAATTATTAATCTTACCTGGCCAATTTTCAATGCGGACTGATAAAATCGCGCAATTTCCCAGTAGAAAAACGCATTGCAAACAAATCGAACCAAGAATAATGCCCAAAACACAGCGGCAACCATGAGAACAACGATCAAAATTCCATTGAAATGAGTTAGGCACTGGTTTGCCGGAAGAACCGCATCCGACAAGGATATTTTGTCAGTCGCATTGTGACCTGGTGCCGTTTTGTCCCTGCATTTGAATATTTCTCAATTATGGAAAACTTCAGACTGAGGAAATCTACAGGAACATTACCTGAATAGAACTCTGTAGTCGACGCATTGCAACAGAAAGACAGAAAAAACGATTACAAATAGGAACTGGACGAGTTCCAGAAATTCCTGCGCAATCATGCACAGAACGCCATGCTTTTGATGATACCAGTACACTCGGCGGAAAAATGAATCGAGATCGGCTACATGGTTCCACCTGCCTGTGAAGCAAATTTAGAAATTTGAGCCAATGCTTGGATAAAAAATTAATTTTTACAAACTTCGCGCGTTCACGTCGGGAACGTCATTGATGATGCCCGGATATTCAGGAGGCTCGTCGTTCTCTTCGTGAAGCGATTGATACGTAGCATGATGCTGCGATCCAACCAAAACTGAGTGTTCATCCCCATCTGCGGAGCTACCAATCATCATGCACGACGAACGGTGTGCAACGACTTACGCTAGACGGCGTGAACTTTTATTCTATCCATTGGCAGGGCACTTTCATTCCGCGAACACAGAGTTCCCCACCTCCAAAACACAGTCGTATTTTCACTTCCTACTGAAAAACCACGATACACGACGATCAAATAATCGAAGTACAGTAGTTGATTCATGAAAACACGTCGAAGGGTGACAGGATGAACGCTGCCAAAGTAACTGCCACTCTTAGCGAACAAAAAGACATCCCTTATCAGCACAGCATCTCCGATATAATATTTCTCTGTCGTTGAACAAATCGCGCAAAACTTGAAGGAACAATGCGCCAAAAAAATGACGTGGAAATCCAATTCAATCAAATGATTAGCATTCCCATTTCTCTTGTCCAACAGAATAACCCCACTGTTGGATTATGCGCTAAAACGAAACCACAGAAAAGACAATTACTCAAAAAGAATCCAAGAAACATAACACGCAATGAAACTGCTTCATAAAATATTCCACGAATCGCTGTTGCTGTGATCTCATCACAGCGGAAATTCCGTCGCACTGCTGCGAACAATAAGAGATTGTCAGAAATAAATGTCCTCGTCTCCTTGCCACAAGGTAAAAATGGTCGTATTGATTTCACCACAACAAATAAAGTCACTAAGTCACACAGTAAAAATAAGAAGAAGTGCTCAGTTCGAGATCTAGGAGCAGAATGCCATTGGGAGCTCCCCGCTGGTTCCACCTCTCCTCTGGTCCTCCTATCCGGAAGTCCGGGTGATGCAGACGGGTCGGTTGGACGACACGAGGTTGTCCCTTGCTTGGCTAGGTGTCGCTGTAAGGGAGAGCCTTACTGAACACAATGTCAAACTCAATCCCTTGTTCCTCGAATCGCTCAACACTCCGAACTGCGATGGTTCTCAACTAGATGTCGATTCTAAAACAGAAAATATTTCTTTTCAATTCGTAAGATCCCTCCCATTAGTTTCCAGCTGCAGTATTTTCTGCAGGCATGGAGAATTCTTCGCAAAACTGCCCCCAAGGTGACCTTAGATCATATTTATAAAAGTTCAGTTACTCTGGTAGTCTGGTTTGATTCCGACGTCGTGCTCATGGGAGAAATAATTTTCAAAACGGACATCCCCATATATTTTTTCAATGTTTTTAGCGATTCATCGAATGACGCATATTCGGAAAATGTTATTTTTGTCAATACATTTGGGATCTGTCAGCGATTTTGATGAACTGTACAGTACAGTTCGTGCAAGGGGCTTAATAATCCCGTGAAGTGAGAATTCTAGATGGCGACATCTACCTCTTGTAATCAGGATGGCTAGGTCCGCTGAGCGTTCGCGGAATCCATGGCATTTGCTGCCGATGGCTGCGCGGAGAAGGACAATCGGGAATTTGTTTCACGGATCTTACGACGAGTTGGAGTGTTGAAAGTTCAGCAAACCGGAGAATCAGTGATGGTTTGAGTGCATGATCCTTCTGCTGTGTCAGCAGCATACGAATACGGCTGCAGAATGACGCGGGATGTGTTGAAGCGGCGGGGAACAAGAGATACCTTTTTCCCAGATGGAGCCGAGACCAATTACGCTGTTGACCTGCATAATCCCCCGATGCCTCACCTCGTTCGTGCGACATTCCCTAACCATGTTGTTGGAGCATGCGAAACGTCGTGGATGAGTGAAAAGTTTCATCAACGTTATCATGGAATATTTGCGAAGCAGCTGGCGAAGGTTGGGAAACTACGCCTGATTCGTTCAAACGTGAGGGCTGTTGTTGGTATCCGTTCGGATATCAAATCGAACTCGAATGGAGCATTGAAATCGTCCGATCTTTCCGTGAGTCTATTTTTGAATTTGGAATGTCTCGTAAGACGATTTGGTAATTTAATTACCCGTGTCAGAGATCCGGCTCAAAGCTGACTTTCAAGGACGTCGTTGAACGCTTGGAACACGACTGTGTGAAGAATGCGTGGGATCCAGTCGTTGAAGAAGAAATTGAATTTTTTCACAAAGTTTCCGATGGTGATACCAAGCGTCACTTTTTCAAGGCTGCTAAATTCGTTTCTGTTCTTGCGACGCTCTTCATCAATCGCGTCGACAGTCTCGTGGAGGAATCGAAAGAAGTTCTGAAAGAGTTGCAACGTGGTGAAAGGTAAATTTCATTGGAATATTTTCTTTTCGCAGTGCTAATTTTGGTTTCTTTCCAGGCGGGCAGTAAGGAAACCGAAGGACGATGGTCTTACTATTGTTTCTCTTGGACTTTCTGGTGAGAATGTAGGGCTTAATAAGGCACTGAAACGTTTCCTGATGAAAGCACCCTAGCGTAAAGTATCGATAGTAGAACCTGTAATTGATACCTTGATACTGTATCGAACTCTTAATTTCTCAGGTATTGCCAGGTTGTCGAAGTGCAGTACATCGTTTGAATTTTTTAGGAAACAATAGACATACTGTATTTCTGAAGATGCGTAAATTTGATCCCGTAAAATGAGTGGTTTCTGCTTATCTTATGTCACCGTGTGAATCATCAACGGTAAATTAATCTACAGATCGCCAACCGCTTACTTCAGCTCCTCGGATTTCCAAGTCAGATGAGTGTGGAAGGGATGTTTTATTGCTGGATCGCCCTGCGTTGGTTGCTGCAAAAGATCTGGGCAGATCTCCGTGAGCGATACAAATGCATTCTTATTGGTCCTGATCTTAATATTCCCGTTGATTTCTACAGATTCCTGAACGTGTTCTGCACTTTTTCGAGTAACGCCAGCTTAGAACTAACTTATCCAGAGTCGCGGATGGTGATCTTAACACCAACAGGGAGTCAGATTCGTGATACTTCTGACAAAGTGATAGCCAAAAAGCTTTTAGAGCTTCGAGGTACCTCATGTGAACCAGGATTCGAAGAAGACGACGAAGAGCGCTTGGCAGCCAGAGGCGGTCTTACCTTGGCGAATGATGCGCTGGGAGATCGACAAGACTCCTCACCGTGGATGTCCATTGAGGAAACAATGCCTTTTACCAACCGGTTGAAATCTCAGAGCTCTTTTATCGCCGGAATGGGACATTGCTTTCAGGTATTGTATTTATTTCTTATTCTTGATTTTTCAAAAAACCCTTGCTGCTTGTCTCCACAATTGTTTTGTCAATTAGCTGTCCAGCGTTTATTTTTTTCTGAGTGTCATCTGAGAGTGCTCTTGAATCCTTGGGAAAATTCATTCAGAGTAGGGAGTAGGGTGTCCAGGAATGAGACTTCCATTTTACCTCTAAATGGTTTCACTTCGTGGTACTGTACTAATGACTCTTGAGTGTTCAGATAGCACTGTCCGTGAAAAATCCGCCAGGTACCTGGCCCAGCTAACGTTGATGTGATCATCTAATTCTACTGAGCTGATGTTGCTGAATGTCAGTTAATTTTCTCGCTCGAAACAGGATACCCTTCAGGATAATCTAACGGGGCCGTGCAACTTTTGCTTCAAACATTGTTCATTGTCCGCCGAGAGGTTGCTTGACGCACAGTTCTGTCCTCCTGGACTGGATGACTATTGGTTTTCTTTGCCAGTAATGCGAAGGGAAGCAAAATCACTGGTAAACGCTTGGAGGTTGGAAGAAACTGGTAAGAGTGTGTTTGTCAACTATCTGTATTGGACCCGTGTTGACCGTAATTATTTTTAGTGAACGAAGGCGATGGGGTCACGGAATCCTGCTTGTTGCGAATGTCGGAAGATTTCTCTGGGCTTTTTGCTAAAGCCGATGAACAGTTGGATTTGTCACTCGAAGATACCTTGATGGAAACACAAGCCCTCAATGGTAGAGATGATGAAGATGAGGAGAATTGCGTGAGTAAAATTTTATTCTCTTGAATAGTTGATGGGAAAACATTCAAATCGTATTTTATTTCTACTTTCAAGCCACATCTTCAAGCGTACGTGGAAAACATGAAGATGAAGTTGGATCAAGAATCCGAAGGAAGTTGGGAAACGTATGCGAAGAAGATATTCCATGTGATACCTAAAGATACTAACTCGAGTTTCGAGGAGGTTTGTGCAAATTGGGAGCATTTGGACACTCGCGAAGTCTGTCGTATCTTCGAAACTACTCTTCGAATGGTGAGCTCGTTTTTTGTGACTGAGTTTTCTTGATATGCGCTTTTATATACTGTAAATACGTGACGGACGAAAAAAAAATGTGTGGTGATCAAATTTCCAAGCAGGAACATCATAAAAAGGCTTGACCTTCAAGCCTCGAAAATCTGAATCTGGAAAACTTGAAAATGTTTTTTCACTATTACAGTGCCTGTATAGGTAATGACATATAGAAAGTCCAGATGAAGCGTATCTGTCAAAATCATCAACAGATGAAATTTTCTGCTTCCCGCAAATTTTGTCTCTGCTGCCGTCTTAACAATATTCATATTTCATTGACAGGTCTGCAATATCCGAAAAATATAAAAAGATACGTTTATTTTTGTTTTGGGAACAATAAATAGACATAATTTACATATTCCATGATGATAGTGATTGTTATCTAAAATAATATCGATTATTGATTATCTTTTTGAAAATGACGGACCAACACGTGGAAATGGTGGAACTTTTGTTCATTATTTCATCTTCAAAATTAACGTGGTGACGGATTCCTTCTTCTGAATACAATTTTCATGCATTAATATTCCTAAACTCACTTGAAGAAGTTTGGACTCTCGACGACGGAATTCGGGGGGAAAAAAAGAAATTCGTTGTTGAGAGAATTTCGTTGTACAGAACCCCGATGGGAATTGTAGAGGACTACTATGGTACCGAAATAATTCGTTACACAAATGAATTATTGTAGAGAGATAGAGAGTCTGCCTGTATATCAGATTTCTTTGCGGGAGGTGAGGAATATCAATGAATTTACTTTTGCAACAGTTGTCTACTCTTGACTATTCCCAAAAATGATAGGTTGATAGGTGTGAATAATTTGAATTCATTTTTTGTAAACCGCCGAAAGCTTCACGAACAAATTGTGGTAGCTTGTCTCTGTTTAAATATAAATGCTTGCCTCAGAAAGCCATGCACCACAATTCAGCGAAACGGAATTTTTATTCTTCCTCCGATTTGTTAGACTGATCCTCCAGATGACGCAACAGGCTCCAACAAGTACAAAGGAAAGCTTACGCTCAAAGTTAAGCGCGAAAAGAACCAACCCCATAACAGTCTCGAGGTTTCAGTCCATGAAGCTGCTCAAGTTGAATTCTTTTACGACCCTCCAGAACCGTGAGTCTTGTCGCATAGAAGTCGTTGGAGATTTTCACATTATCCATTCTCATTGATTTTCCAGTGCTCCTACGCGTCGCCCGAAGAAGTCACATCGTGCATCGCGACATTGAAGCGCTTAGAAATGTTCGCTGTGTTTTTATTCCACGTACGCCGATGCGATTGGTGTATTCTTGATGTACGTCCAGGTTTTTTTTTTTTACCTGGGCTGAATGTCTCCATGTCTCGAAACACAGACGCTTTTTTGAATTTGTACCTTTTAAATTTATGTTGTGTTCAGTTTTTAGAGCGTAACCCTCTTAAAAAGCTTGGTTGGTTAACTGTTCAGGAAAGTTAGACGTGTACAATGGGCAAAGCAGCGGGCGTTAAACGGAGACGAAAGAAGACAAGGAATCCGAAGAAGAATTATGGTAAACAGCAGTTCAAGAGGAGGAAAATGAAGACCGCGAAGCCAGTGTTTTCTGAGTAAGCTCAAGAGTTATTTGATTCATATTTTTTGGAAATTTTTTTAAAATTTAAAGGAACCTTTTTCTTATTCAGACCCGAAATGAAAGACGCTTGGGATCCAAAGAAGTCTGCTATCCGAAATATAACACAGATGGGCCTTGGGCTTGATCCTAATAAGGTCATCGACATCGATATCCTCACAGGGAAGGTAAGCGGATGTTTTGTTATTCACAACGCGCAGCATGGTATCGCATGATTCAGGATTGAAAATTGTGTTCCCAATCCAAGTCACTCCTTGAAACCAAAGCTGAACGATTATACAGTAATATTTGAATCTGTTCTTCCATACGAAAGCTGTCCAGAAGCGCTTTTGCATTCATGTTCTCACCTTTCAGTTGTTATACGAGTTACAAAAGTTCATTCACTCAGGGTGGAACTGTTTAGGGTATTTGTGACGTGTTAATTTTTATTATTATTTCTTTTCGCCGAGGGATTGCTTCATTTGCATTTAGAGCTGTTCCTTACTTTGGCATTTTGGTTAGTCAAATTATGACTGGTCATGTCGTACATGTTTAATATTAGACTCGATCCGTTAAATTGCGTTTCCATCATCGTGATTGCTACTCAAGATTTAAAAAAAATTGCTTCGAGAAAGCTTTGACCAGCTCAAGTCTAGTCCCGATTTTTCGCTGAAATTATTATGCGTGCTTTTTTCTTGCAGGAAAGCATGATAAAAAGCATGCATCCGGAATTAGCTCGTCCAAAAATGAAGAGCAAGAAAGGTTCTTCGACGCACGTGGCTGAAGCTATGGAAGCCCGCTCATTAATTCGTGGAACTATCCATGTCAAACTTTCCAAGCCAGAGTACACCTGGATAACGAAAATGCTTGACAAGCACGGAGAAGATTGTGAAGCAATCGCGCGAGATTCGAAAAATTTGATGCAATTAACTCCCGACCGAATCAAGCATAAAATCAAGCGTTTCAAGTCTGCAGTGGATCAATACGCTGAATATTTACGTGGACGTGGTTCGCTGGATGTTGAGATGGAGTGATCAGATGTCTTCGGATCTTTTGCTATGACATACATTAAATTTGTTTTTTTTTTCTTCTGAAATTAACGCTCGAAAACTTCGAAGAGCAAACCAGTTTATCCTGCAAATTCTATGTTTTTTTTTTGCAGGTTGTGCATGTTGGTTGTCTCGTTGTAGTGCAGTGAGTGGCTGTAAAGATGCTTGGCGTATTCGGTGATTTAGCAGGCCATCTAAGTCTGTCGGTGTCGCCGAGAGCCGATACATTCGTTTTCAAGCTGCATTACAAGCTCACCGTTGCTCTCCTGCTGTGTGCCTCTGTGCTCAACTGTTTGACAAGCTTTTTCGGCAAGTGCTTTTTTAGTTCATGTTTAGTGTATGTCGAGAGTCTTTCCTTTCTTCGTTGATGAGCAATTTTGGATTCTTATACTGCCAGCTTTCTTACTTATTTGCCGTATTTTGAACTCGTGTTGTAATCATGTTGTAATGATTGCCTGACGAACCTCACCTAATACTTTTGAAACTGATCCAACCGAATACTGTGCCTAATTAAGCTGGCCTGAGTCGTATTTTGACGGAAATATTCTTTAGTTCCAGGGACTCGTCGTCAGCTGCAAGAAAATGTAAAGACGTGCCATGGAAACATTGTTCTGTATTCAAAAGAAAAATAAGTTTTCTACCAGTTAATTGAATAATAACGTTTTTAGAGTTGAATCTTCATCTATTGCTCCCAAAAAACGGAAGAACAATACTGCAGTTTGTATGTAAATGAAACCCAGAAGAAAATTTTCCTTTGCACGACGCCAAAGAAGTAATTTTTGAAGGGTCCCGCGTATCGAGAAGGTTGCGAAACTGTTGATATGACTCGAAACTTGTTAGTCACGCTTCATACCCTAGGCTTATACCTTAGTTTAATTGTACTACGATTAATCTACCCATTCGTCAATTACCTTCTTTCCGAATTTTTGGAATAAATGAATGAACAGAAAAACATGAAATATTTTATTCGTGTATAGGTGACCCGATTCAATGCATGTCGTACAATGCAATTGCGCCTGCAACGTTGAACATGTACTGCTGGATCTCCAGCACGTTTTCCATCCCTGTGCATTGGACCGGAGAAGTTGGAAAAGATGTACCGCATCCCGGGCTTGGACCTACTAGTGACTACGATGCTCACTACCATGCTTATTATCAATGGGTTCCTTTCTTCCTGTTTTTGCAAGCCATCTTGTTCTATATGCCGCATTACATCTGGCGGCTGATCGACGGAGGTGCGTTATTCCCTCCATTTATAGGTTGTTTAAATTCAAGTACTGTACAGTACAGTACCTGCGGTTCGCTTCCTAAGCGAAATGTTTGAATATATAAAATTATTTTGCGTCTTGATCATTGTATCTTTCACAGCATAGGTTTTGCATCTTTTTGCATGAACTCTTCAATTGACTTATTTTTTTCGAAATTCGCGATGCCAGAAATGTTGAGAAAATAACTGTTCCCGTTTATAATGTATGAATTTTTTCCCGTAGAAATCCTTCGCATTGAATCTCAAGTGTGACTAGAAATTTGGCTCGTGTAATTCAGAGTGAATTGAAATTAAGAGTATAAATCGTTAAGAAATCCTAGCGGTATGTTTAAAATTCAATGAATGAAATCGTGGTGACCTTCTTTATATCGTTTTAAAATTTTATTTTCCAAGTTTTTTTCAATTTTTTTTTAACGTGGCGCTTTGTTTTTCCAGGAAAAATGAAATCCCTGGTTCAAGGACTGAACAGCACGTCGATGTTGTTGGATACCGAAGCGAGAAAGGAAAAAGAAAAGGTTCTCTCCAAGTACTTTTTCCAGCACTTGCATCTTCACAATGGCTGGTCCTTCAAATTTGTTTTCTGTGAACTGTTGAATTTGGCGAATGTCATCGGCAACATTTACTTCACGGATAAATTCTTGGGCTATCAGTTCACGGATTTTGGCTCTCGAGCTGTTGGATATTTGCGAGACCCTAAATTGGACGCCATTAGTCCGCTCGTGAAAGTTTTCCCAAGGTGAGTTCTTTTTTTCTCCTAGAATAAAATTGAATTTTCGAAATGTAAAGCAGAAACTTTTATTTTTGAAATTATTCCCCCAAACTAGAATGAAACATAGAGCGCACGAAACGTCAGTGTTTCGCTTATCATTTACCTCTCTAAAATGTTTAATATTCACATTCTTGCTTTTTTATTTTAGTTCACGCATTGAATCAAGGTACAACTTCGCAAAATCATTTTCAATAATTTAAATTGAAATTGATTCAAGGAGCGATTTGAGTGGGTATTGATCGAACATATCGCGCCTTTTATTTTAAGTCGTATTAATTTTGTGTTTATTTCTTGATTGAAGATGGTTTTGATTAGAAGTTTACTTGAAAACGAGCTCGGGTATGTTCGAAAGCTATGCCCATGCAAGTCAACTGGTTGAATCGTGTTCACGTGACAGGGATTTGAAAACAAACAGAGTGATGAATTTAATAATTTGTATTCAGTCTTCCATTCAGGCCATGATAATGTGAGTTTCATGCTTGATTTGCAGGGTCACGAAGTGTACTTTCCACATGTACGGTCCCTCGGGGACGATCGAGCGTCACGACACGCTTTGCGTCCTCGCCCTCAACATCATCAACGAAAAGATTTTCGTTTTCATTTGGTTTTGGTTCGTTATTCTTGCCGTCGTCACTGGTCTGCAAATTGGATACCGTGCTGTCACTCTGTGGAGCCCCGTGTTGCGAGTGAACATGCTGCGAACGCAAGCCCGACTCAACTCGCAACACGAGCTTGACGTGGTCAACCGCAAGTGTCTTTTCGGGGATTGGTTCATGTTGTACAATCTGGGCAGGAACTTGAATCATTTCGTGTTCAGCGAGTTTATTTCGGATTTGGTGAGAGTCATGGATTATGAGCAGAACGGCAACGTTATGGAAATGGCTCCGCTGAGCATGCCTGACGCCCCTGCTTATGTGGAAAAAGAGAAAACTTACTAAATTGGAATTTTTGCAGAGTGTTTGAAGCCGAAATTGTCGATTGAGGCTTGGAAGCCAGTGCGTTATGAAAGTAACCGAAGCGATTTTAGTTGTAACATTTTGTAAAAGTGAAGTCGACGGAGATTAATTTCTGATATATGTGAGGTGGATTCATTTCTTCCACGTATTCAACTTACAACATTATTGCAGTCCTTTCCTGGATTCTCTCCGAAACCATGTATTAAAAATCTCCCTAGCTTGAATCCTTATGAACTCCAATTTTCTGAGGACCGTTTTACGATTACTTTTTTGACCTAGGAAAGACGAA
Organism: Notodromas monacha; assembly: GCA_905338405.1. Taxonomy (NCBI): domain Eukaryota; kingdom Metazoa; phylum Arthropoda; class Ostracoda; order Podocopida; family Cyprididae; genus Notodromas; species Notodromas monacha. The sequence goes on from CAJPEX010000751.1 coordinate 57,088, forward strand.
AAACAATAAAAATTTAAATTATTTAGGAAAAAATGATGGTTCCCCTAAATCGAAACCTCCGTATATCTAAAGTTTTGACTGGTCGCTTGGAATTCAACCCATTGGGTTCAAACTTCAGAGCAGTACGATTTTTCTACGTCTTCACCGTAGGTTAACTTGTAGTTTCCCAAAACGTAAGGCTTCTTTGTTTCAATCGACTCCGTGTTTCAAGCATGCATTGTGCATTTGTAAGTTGGGCCGACATGTACAGAGCTTGTACTCGGGTGAAGGGCTTCCGAACGTGTCTTCCGAGTGAATCGAGAAATGTTTCGCATAACTAATAGCGTGGTGCATCTGTAGCCCTTCTTTTTCTTTATTTTTGAAGTATCAGATCTGTGTTCTTCATGACAAAAAATATATCGCTGAATCTATGTTTGCTTTACGATTGATCAAAGCGCGAAGGGATTCGAATTAGGTCGCTCTCCAAAGGATTTTTGAGATATTTGAAGAACCGGCGTTTTTTGTTGTTGAAACTGCGATAACCGGTGTTCTGAAACCTGGGACCAAACTGACGGAGAATTGACGATTGCCGCGACTGATATCAGCATTTAACTATGGTGCGAACTACATCCTGAGGATTTATTGCTGCTACTTTTGTATATATGAGCTGGAAGAGAAGATTTCGTCTGGGGGCTTAAGATTCAATTTCCGTCCACTTTGTGTATTGTCTTTCAAGGATGTCAGATCTGTCGTTTGTAAGATTGTTCCATCTTTGGAGTGTTTAATAAAACGTTTTTTTGAATAAAATTCTTTCGCTAATTGAGAGGTATTATCTTTAAGATGGTATTCAACTCATTCTTGATTCATCAGCGATTTTTATTTTCAAGATCAGCCTGTTGAATTGAGGATGAATTTTCAGGGTGGAATTTGGAAAGAAATACCGTGCCATTTTATTATTTTTGTTTGAGGGACAATTGCTGTAAAAATTTGTCATAAAATATTATGATAGACCGCATTTCTGAGTGGAAGAATGCACAGTGAACATTTCAATCATTATTCATTGTCTTCTAAGCAGAATGTTGTGAATTGGATTTATCAAGCAATATTACCCTTTTGGAAGGGTGTTATGATCAAACGAAAAAAGGTTAAGATGTGAAGCACAGCTAAAAACCCTTCCAATATTTTTCGAGAGGACAAAATTTCGAAGTCCCGACTAAAAGGTTTGTAATGAAAGAATATAGAAAGTGCTTAGGCTGAAACGTTCAGTGTTATAATATATCTCTCTAACCATATTTATTGCGAGTGAGAGAACGTTTTATATTTGCAGCTAGCTAAAAAAATTGGGTTAATGGCGTTTTTAATTTTTGAATTTGTTTAATATGATTTATGCAGGTGAGGCCCTAGGAGTGCATGCCCACCGCTCTCATATTACAGTTCAAGTAAATAAGTTACTGTACCTTCTTTAGCAGGAAAAGAGCTAGTACCTATAGAACATCCTACTCTCATTAACTTGAAACTTGTTTGTTCAGCTTACAACAGGGCTAGTGTATACTGTACATGGATTTATGATCGACTCCAAAACTTAATGATTTCCTTTTGTGGTTGAAAACTCTCCTTCATAGGAACAAGCAGATTTTTGAGGATACACATTTTTCGCATTGATACTGAGCTATTCTTGCTGATACCAAATTTTTATTACAATGCAACATAGTCTACCAAATTATGAGGTCGCCCTTACCCCCCCCCCCCCCCCCCCCCCCCCCCCCCCCCCCACTGCGCTGGACGAAGACTCATTCATTCAACCTTACTGGGGGTTCGTCCGGTTCAATAGCCCCGATCGTCCTAGCGCTAGCAGCGAGATGACGCGAAACACCGAGAATTCGAAAGCCGCGGCACAGCCTTACGTGCCCCCTGCCCCAGTTCCGGACCCAGCTGCAGCACCAGCGGGACCATCCACAGAGCAGGCGTCTCTGGCATCCACCCCATCTCCGCGGAGTCCTTCCATTCCGGCCCTTCCCACAACGCCGTCCCCGGCACCGTGCGGGCAATGGGAGACTGTCCCGCTACCGACGCTGCAGTATCTCGTCAAGGCATACCGCTTGGGCACTCCATTGTCACCTCATCGTGAGAGCTACGTTTCCTTGCTTATCTCCAACAAGGTCCCGGCATCGATCGCCCAGGGATGGATCCCGCCTCCGGGTTGGCACCTCCGCCCGCTCGATCTGCAGATCCAACCTTGGGCTCCACCGGCCACGTTGCAGGAGATCGTCATTGTCGCTCCCACGCCAGTGCCACCCGCGTACCTCCCGCCACAGCAGCGCCATCCTGGGGAACCACAACTTTCGGATCTACCACGCCAGCGTGAGACCGAATCTTTTGAGGATTACGCCGACCATTTGCGCCGCATGCCGGCCATCAACAATGTCTTGGCGGACATGAAAGTCTGGTGCCTCCTGAACAAAACTCACGCACTCGTTCGGGAGACCGCATCCATTTTGTACGGCCAAGGCATTGTTGAGTTCAAGGAGCTTGTAACCGCTATCGCCGTATCTCATCCGACGCCGCATCTTGACCGGCTGGACCGGTTTCGTCAGCTACGTCCGCAGACTGGAGAAAGCTTTGTCAGCTTCAGCGGGAGGTTAGAACATTTATTTAATTCCTTCCTCAACCCGCCGGGGCAACCGGTCACCCTGGAACTGGTTTGCCACAAAATCCTCATCGAGCAACTCGTCAACGCTGCGCCAACCGGCCTACAAAACGAGCTTCGCCGGAAATGGATCGACAACCGCAACTGGTCTTGGCCAGAGGCAGTCGCCGAAGCCGAACGGTACCGTCTACATCATCATGCCACATCGCGCAGCGGGACCGGTTCCAAGACAGCTTCAAAGACCTCATCCGGCAACTGGCCTCAACAACAGTGGTGCGAGGGGCACCGGGCTCACGTCCGCCATTCGCCTCAAGACTGCCGCATCCTCCTGCGCCAGCAAGGCAGAGCTCCCGCCACGTCCTCCAAACCTGCGATGGCCACGGCACCGACAGCGGCACCCGCCACCCCAGGTCGACCAGCTCCACCGCAGCAGCAACAGCAGGGGACAAACGGCAACACGTTCTACTGCTACCACTGTCACGAACCGGGTCACATAGGCCGCAACTGCCCACTCTCGCTTCAGGGAAACGCTCGCCCTTCACAGTGAATGCGGCGCACTGTGTGGACATGGACTCCGCCGCACCCCCACCAATCGTGCTGCCTCTTCAGATCGGGGACGTCACCATTCCGGCACTGGTCGACACCGGTGCTTCCCACGCCTTCGTCTCTCAACAGTTAGTAGACTCCCTTAACCTTTCCCCACGCCCTTGCTCGATACACGTCCTCACCGCTCTGACAACAGATACTGCGAAGGTGGCACAGCAGGTAATCATCAAGTTTAGTTTTTGCGGATTACAATACGCTATTCCCTTTTTAATTCTTCCGCATCTCGCAGACCCTCCGATGCTTCTCGGACGGACCGCGCTTCGACACTTCCCGCTGTCTTTAACAATCTACGGAGAATGCGCGTTCGTTGGTTTCCAGCGAACAATCCAGAATCGGGCTGCCCCGACGTTAACCGCAGGGGAGGGCATTCTTTTTCAGGACGGCGACCCCCAGGAGCGCAATGCCATCCAAGCTTTGCTTCTCGGTCACCGCGACACGTTTCACCAATGGTCGGGCCGCCGCGGATTTCTCCCTGAGCACACCGTCGCGCTCCAGACTTCCGGAACTGAAATTCCAAATACGCGCTCCTTCCGCCAATCGGTTGAACTCAACGCTTTGTTTTCCAAATTGGTCGACGAATATGTGGAAGCTGGAATTATTGAACTGGCGTACTCGCCGTATAACTCCCCAGCCTTCCTAACGCAAAAGAAAACCTCGGATCCCAACGCGCCACCCCATCGGCACTGGCGCTTGGTCAAGAATTACCAGGGCATCAATAACATCCTGGCCGACGATCTTTACCCGATGCCGGTGATCCAGGATCTTCTTGACGCCCTTGGCCGAAGTAACGCATACTTTTGTACCCTCGATTTGCATGCTGCCTTCCATCATTTGCCTATTTCGCACGCAGATCGGCCTAAGACCGCATTCTGGACCCCGCGCGGGCAGATGCAATACTGCGTCATGCCTTTTGGCCTGAAGAACGGGCCAGCCGCGTTCCAGCGCACTGTTAACCACATTCTGCGCGATCATCTGTATACGCGATGTTTGGTTTACATGGATAACATAATTGTTTTCGGCGAATCTTTCGATCAAGTGTACAAAAATTTAGATTTGGTCCTCACAGCTTTGGGGAACGCGGGAGCGTCCGTCGACCTAGCCAAGTCTACCTTCCTGGCCAAGAAAATCATCTTTCTCGGGCACAAAATTGATCAAACAGGGACAAGGCCCTTGGACAAGGACCTGGACGCAGTCCGCCGCTTCCCACAACCAGCCACCACGAGGCAGATGCAGCGGTTTTTGGGCATGGCGACGTACCTCCGTGCCCATTTGCCTACCAATTTTGCCGCCTCCGAGAAGATCCTCTGCCAGACCATCCCGGCGAAACCGCTGAACAAGCTCACATGGACCCCCGAAGCACTTGACGCTTTTAATCATCTTAAAGAAATTCTTGCAGAGTCAGCCCGCCTGGAACACATGGACCCATCCCGCCTGACAGAGGTCCACTGCGATGCATCACAGACGTCGCTGGGAGCGATCCTGGTGCAGATCGACGAAGACGGAAGTCCCCGCGTCGTCGAATACGCCAGCCGCACATTAAATGATACGGAGTCGCGGTACACTAATTCCGAGAGGGAATTACTTGCCATTGTCTGGGCCGTCACCAAAAAGTTTCGGCATTACCTAGAGCTGCGCGACTTTACCGTCTACACCGACCACAAGGCTTTGCTCGGCGAATTGAAGACCACCCGCTTAATCTATTTACACACCAAACTTGCTCCTTTTAGGGCCAAGATCGTGTATAAACCGGGACGTTTTCTGAAGGGGCCGGACGCCCTCAGCCGAGTAACCCTGAACGTGGCCAAAGTTCGAGAGATCCCCGACGAAGCAGAGCATCTCAAGATCATCGACCGCTATCACGAAGAGCTCGGGCACGCGGGCTGGAAGAAAATCTACCAGACCCTGCGAACCCGCTACAAGTGGCCTTCGCTACGGCAAGACATGTGGAAGAGGATCCAGTGCTGTCAGGTATGCTTCAGATACAACATCCGAACAACACCGGTAGGCACCCACCTGGAGCCGATCGAGTCCACTAAGCCACGAGATTGTCTCACCGTCGACTTCTACGGTCCGCTCCCCCTGTCCAAGGAAGGCAACCGATATGCAATAGTCGCCGTCGACCATTATAGCAAGTATATGCTGGTTAAACCCATCCCTCAGGCTGACGCATCCTCTGTGATTCCGTTTTTGGCTGAGATTTTCCGTCAATTTGGGGTATGCGATTGCATTCATACGGATTGTGATTCTGTTTTTCGCTCAAAGGCATTCAAGTGGTTTCTTCGCAACGCCGGCGTGAAACAGCACGTAGCCCAAGCGTCTCACGCCAAAGGAAATGGCTGTTGCGAGCGCGCGATTTGCACGCTGGGGACGATACAATCCAAGCATGTCGACGGGGACAGCTCGCAATGGGACCGATTCATTTTTCAGTCCGCGCTCGCCTACAACAATACAATCCACTCGTCCATTGGGATAACGCCTACAGAGGCCTTCTTTCAGAGACCGGCCCTCTTGGAATCAGATCGCGAATTCGGGGTACTTCCACCTGCAATTGATGCTGAGCTCTCGCAAATTCCGACGGTGAACGCCAAGGCCCGCGAGGAATTCTGTCGCATCGCCAACCAAAAAAAGTGGCCCCAGTTTCGTCCCAGGGATTTAGTGGCCATACGTCCGCAATTGCCCACGGTTAAACAACACGCCGCGGATCGGCGATTCCGCGTACAGCAACTGGGTCCATTTATTGTCATCCGATACTTGGGCCAGGGGGAGTATCATGTGGGCGCAGATAAGGTAATTTGTCGCGCAAATGCTTGGGAGATGGTTCCTGCTCGCGGCTTGCCCAGACAACCCGACCCGATTTGGGCCCAATCCCTCTCTCCTCTGTTTCACCCGACAGGGACAGATCCCTATACCGATTCCGACATCGCGTTCGCGGATCCTTCCGCGGGCTTTTCTTCTCAGACTATCTCTAGAGATCATGATTATCTGCTGCGGCCACCAACGCCATCCTCGGTCATTCGCCCAGACCATACCTATTCCTCATAGAAAAACGTAGCCTCCCTTCCCCTCCGGCCGTTTTTCTCCAGGGGGGGTGGGAGTAAGGGATCCCTACCAGGACCCTTAGAGCGACATCTAGCAAGATCCAGACCAACCGATTACATCACCCACCCGATCGTTGCTCAGGAGAAGATGCCTATCACGATTGGAGGAGATGTGACGGAGACCGAAGAAATATTCCTCACTTGAGTTCTGACTTCTGACCTGACAAGAGATATAGTGAGAGTCAACAACATCCGTATCTGTAATCTCTCATCTCCAGCACACAAGAAACATGAGTCACAAAACAACAGTCCAGTCACCAGTGGAAAAACACCCCAACGGGACCAGAGGACAAAGGACCAAGAACAATGGGACAACCAAGGGCAAACGGGAGAAGAGGAGGAAGAGGGACACCAAGTCGTCAGACGTATACGAACTTCCATCAAGACGGCACCTCCTGCCAGAGATCCTGCGAATACAAAGTGTGTGTGTGACGCGTACGTTATTATACCCTGATACTCGAATATACCTACCGTACTCATCACCTGAATCCGTGTCAACCGTTACTATATTTTTATGAGTGACTGTTATTGTGTTTGTGTTGTCGTGTTGTCTCGATTAACGGAGTTGGACTTATATAAATCCTCCGGTTTCTGCTGCGCTGGACGAAGACTCATTCATTCAACCTTACTACATGTCGGTCGGATGGCTGGCAAGTCAGGACCGATTCAGAAAGTTCCGCGAGCGTTCAATCCTCCCTAACGAACGAGGTGCGTTCAGAACTTGCTTATTGCCTTTGTGATCAGCGGTTCTTGTGTGTTCGGATTGGAGATGGTCGAAATATGCTCGACTTCTATTTAAGGACGTTCGTCCAACCGTGAAGTTTATGATTTGTATCCAGTCCGTTATCTATTGACGTCGTGTGCCCATCTTAATACTTTACTGACGAGTTACTCTTCACTTCTAGATTTTTGAAGTATTTAGGCATATTGATTTAATGTGAGGTAGTGTCCGCCGCGTGAATGCGGTTGTTGGTACTTCTGGTGAACATTCCGCTCCGGTCTACGAGCCGGATGCGGTGTTTTCATGAAAGATGAATTGTCCACCGGCGACTACTTATATCCATACAAGCATGAGCTTTCCAGTGCGTGTTCTGCTACTTGACATACTGTTTCTCATCCAAGCATGTGCCGGAGGTTCGTGAAGTGCTTTGATCCATTTATCTTCGTGAATATTAAAACCACGGTTCTTTTCCAGGTTCATCTTCGTTCGTCGAGATCAATTTCAGCGTCGAACCGGAGTCGGCTATGATCTTGCCCGACTCATCAGCTTTATTGCACTGTGCCCTCGAAGGACGTGCTGCAAAACTTGCGACAATCAAATGGAAGAAAGACGGTGATATTCTATCATCGAATACTGCCACAACGTAAGCGTAAATTACCTTAATTTTTTCATTTTTGTGATCACGATCTTTACTTCAGAACATTGTATCCGAACGGGTCTCTCGCTGTGTCTGCATCATCACGAGTATATAGAACAGAGCCAGGACTTCTTGTGGAAGGTGTTTATCAGTGCCTTGCCATTATTCCATCAGTTGGAAACATTCTCAGCAAGAAAGCCACCGTGGATGTGCTCAGTAAGCAGTTAATTGGTTCCGAATGGGACCTCGTTGACATTTATGATTTGCTCCAGGTCCGTTGCTGCCTAGTGATGTCGAACAGACGCATAAAGTATACTTTGGGGAAAACATGCTGTTCCCGTGTATAGACGAAGATTCAGGTGTTCTGAGAAATATGCAGAAGGACATTGAATTGAATTTCACGTGGTATCATGACGGCGACGTCGTCAAATTCGATCGATCTAAAACGAATCTACTCCAAACAGGTTAGTATGATTCGAAGTCGTTGTACCCGGAGAAAGTGTAAGTTGGTTTGTGCGTATAGGTTCTTTGGAGCTCGTGAATCTCGTCGGTGGCGACAGCGGAGTTTACCATTGTGAAGTCACACACGCAAAAACCAATACTCAAATATGGCGAGGTGCTAGGAACGTTTTGGAAGTTGATGAAGATCCAGGTGAGGGAAAATTACAAAATGTATAAAACGTAGATTTTAATCCTATTAATTGAACTCCACAGTGGAATCAGTGTATTCACGTTCGCCAGTGTTTGTATTGAAACCTGCGGTTGTGACGCGTTCGCGTATTGGGACCGACGTGATATTCGAATGCGGAGCTAATGGCTGGCCGAAACCAAATATAACTTGGCTCAAGGAAGGCGTAACCATGGATTTAACGTGAGTAGACTTTTATTTGCTACCGGAAAGCCGTTTTCGTCTCGTATCTGCGCACCGCAGGCATTCGAAACCCGCGGCGGTCGTTTATTTTCTTAACTTCGTTTGTATACGAAGTGACGAAGAAGTCGTTTCTTGAATGGTTCATCTTATCGCTATTGACTTCCCGTCGTAAAGATTCAGTTTATATTCGCGAAGTTCGTGAACTGTTGAAAGAAGGTTGCAAGGAGGAATATGTGCGGGATAATTTACACAAAGCAAACAATGGACTGAGCCCATCGTGAAACACATGAGTCAATCTGCCAAAGGCTCTTTTTTAGAATAACTTTTGAATGGTAAGTTTTCATATAACGGATGAAGCCTATGAACGGAACCAGCACTGCGGTATTGTTCGTTTGTCTATAGAATTGAAAAATTCAACTAGGTCGAGGGTTACATTTTCTTCATTTTTAGAATAATCTTAGTCTTCATTTGGAAAATACGGAATTTTAATGCATCTTGACGAGAGTTGGTGAACGACAGAGAAATGTCGAATATACAGGGTTCGATTTGATGATACTCGACTTTTGAAAGTGATGAAGTATCATATTGTAAATCTATCTAGCAAGAAATCATGAGTGATAGCCATAGACGAGTAGTGCATATGCATCTGTGAAAATCAGTAGAACGTCGAAATTACAGTACGAGCTCGGCTACTAGATATATGCTATATAAAAATGTAACCCCGGTGAACATCAGGATCATCTGAGATTCTAAGGAATGCGCTTGGATTCGCAGTTCGAAGATCTCCGAAATTTTTTCGACGAGTTTTCACTATTCTTAAATATCCTTCCTTAGATTCACAAAAATATTCCTCGATGGTGGTTCTTGTTAAAATTATGTTCTTCAAAAGTTTAGATCAACCGCTTTTTGAGCAAGGAATAAAGAACAACCATCTTTCCTTTCCATATGATACGGGCATTCGATTAAATTGTTTGTGAACTGGAGTAGGTATTGCTTTCGGTGCCGCATATTTTAGTTTTAATGACATTCGTAGACTCCGCTTCTGTTAAACGTGATGCAGAATTTGTGGAGCGTGGTTATGTTCTGCTTCGGAATGCCGACTATAATGGAATGGGCTCCATTTGGCAAAAGTGCATCCCTCACGTAGTCATAGCTAGGAATTTAGGTCGTTGAAGTCTGACGGATCCCGACAATGCTTTAGAAAATGAATAATTGTCTTTCTGGCGATTTGAAGAGAATTCGCCTTCCCCCGCGTCAAAAATCTCTGACTTCAGGACTCATGCGAGAGTTTTACAAGTTTCAGACGGCTTTACGTATGTCTGAATCACTTAGCCAGGTAAAAAAGTATTAGAAAGATGAAATAAAAATAGCTGAACTTGGGAGGATACTTTGTTCATATTTGTCATTGGTCACATGGAAACATTTAGGATGCGTTGTTGTCATATATAAAGGAATATACAGTACTGTCTTCACTCAACGATATGCATCATTTTTCTCCCGAAGTTTAAAATAAATAGTAGTGAAGCTTTTACCAGAGGTATTCTTGTGTTTTCCATATCACCTAGAATGAGTCTGCATTAAGTGCAACGTTCGTAGAAAGAAAAATTACTGTACTGTATCTCCAATTATTAAATTTCAATGGGGCAGGTTTTTTCTTCGAAATGTCTTGCGGCGCGGCCTGTCATTGCGTAATCAAATCAGATTGCAATAAAATGTTCTGATCTGTGGAAGATGGCAGCTGGAAAATCCACTTGCTAAGCTTGGTAAAAGTTAACTTGGGCAAGATTATCGAGAGAATGAATCGTTTTTCAGCCGCATTTTATCTACAGGCACAGTACCGCACTTCAGCTCTGAACAATCTCTAACAAACTACATTAAACATTGCAAATGCTCATCCTAATCTCGAGAGATTCCCCAAGTACATTTTCAAGAGGTTCTTATTTGACGTCTTGTTTTTTTTTTAACTCAAAAAAGCTTGGAGTCGTCGAGATTTCTTGATCAATTGTTAGTGTTATTATCTGAAACTTCAGTAAAAATGTACGCTCAAATAGGAATCTTGAAAAATGGCTAATCAAATGCCCGAATAACTTCGAATGGAAACAAAATTTTACTTGTTTTTTAGCTTCACAATCCGGTTGATCTATTTAACATACATTTTTGGCAAGAACTGTCGAGGGCCGTTTTTTTTATAGGAAGAGTATTCAAAATTGTTGAAATTCCTCGAAAACATTTCAGATATGCGAATTGTGAATCCAAACGCCTTGGTTGTTGCTGATATTTACCGCTGTTGGATTTTTCCATCGCGTGTGATTTTTGTGATTCCACCTTTTTAACTATTCCAGCGTCTCAAGTGAATATAATGAGGAAATATGTTCGAAGTGTTCTGTCGGGGATATTTTTAAAATTCTCTGACAAGGACGAAAAGCGAATGAATGTTTGTATTTTTGGCCATGTGTGGGAAGTGGTGTAATGTAAGCGAGTGTCCCGGATTCTGGGCTGAAAAGCCGCGCAATTCCCCCGATAACGAATTTTCGGATTCCATCGAGCACGATGTATACGGATTTTACATTTTCCACCGATAAGGTTCCTTTCTAACAATCTCTCGGTCAATCTTTCATTGATCGACTAAGCTTCAAAATTATTTTTTGTTCGAGGGGTTAAAACAAGTTCGCGATCTCTTTTTTCCCCTTTGCCAAATCCATTGTTTTTGTGTTTTCATTTTGCGCTTTCTTATTCATAGTTATTCATATTATTCATAGATTGTGGATAAAATTTTAGGACTTGTAACACGGACGGAGAAACAAATATTGATGAACGGGAATCAATTTTGGATTAATCAGTTGGTTTCCTGTATCCGCAATTCATCCGAAAGGAGGCTTGATTGCCTCAATTCTACAAAAAATCTGTAAATAAGTACTGAGCAGTACTTCAATGTCGTGAAAAAGCCACCATTCTTCATTCGAATTTGACTGATGAATAACCGAAACGGGTGTTTGAATACAGTAGTTCGAGTCCTAGAATTCTAGGCAAAACGGTTCTTCATGTACTGATCTAAATTTTGAAATATAAATCCCTTTAGGTGATAAATGTAATGTCTCAGTACCTTATTGAATTCCTTTCCAGCATAGAGAAGTGCAAGCTTGCTATGGACTGATTGTCTAGCGCCGATCAATCTTGGTGAAAAAATAAAGCATACAATCAAAAAGTTCCCCGGGGGTCTTTTTTTCTTTCTTCAAATTGACATGATTGTCTCAATTTTTCTTCTTTGCTGAAGTCTACTGGATTGAAACTTGAAGTATATTTGCATTCAGTCCTTGTAATTTATTCAGCTTTGAAAGATATTCCGATCAAAAACCGACGCTTTTTTTTTGGACCACCCTGTCCAGGTTTCTCTGGTTTATCGCTAGGGAAGTGACGGTCGACCTGTAATGGATTGTGCCTTACAGTGTCATAAAATGTATTTTCAGGTATAATCTCGTTACAAAGCATTTTAAGGTCACTGCAGGGTAGCCGCAATGTTATTTATGGCTTACGAAGAACTCCTTGTAAAGTAGTTTTTTTTTGCTACACAAATTACGTTGATGGCCTCCGATCAATTGCTCATGATAATATATGTATCGATATATATCAGGAAAAAAGATTGTCGTTCGATGCTTCAAAAAAATATGGAAGTTGCTGTTGGGGTTCTGGCCGTCAGCTCAAATTTTTTTCTGGGTGCACAGAAAGTTTTTGGATATACTGTATTTTATTCTGCTGAGCTTCGCTTTCCTCCTTTCTAAATTTTGCTGAATTTTCATAATTCCTGCCAGGCACGTGTTTTTTGAGACATTTATCAAGAAAATATCCGAGGGATCTGAAAGAAATATCCATTTTGTGTAGCGTAACGCTACGGGGTTTATAGAATTTTTTGAGGATTGACTTCCGATTGAGATGCCGAGAGTCCAGCAACGATTAACCGAAGCACCTTTTTACAGTATTTTTACAGTATTATTTTACGCGAACGGTTGTCAAATCCTAAACGGGGAGCGCAGTTCATAAAGTCAGTAGTAAGATTCATACTTGGGACTCATTTCCGACAAGCTCATCTGCAAAACCTCTACCGAGAATTCCTGCTGCTCACTTGGGACATTCCGAAGATACAGGGGAAAAGCGTAAACAAAACGGGGATTCGCGCGAACGTGAAACAGATGCGCTGGCAGATCTCGTCAACTCGTCAAACGTAAGAAGCCAGGAAGGCGAAGGCACGTAAAAAATCCGGACCCTCAGCCCAGCTTGGGATATTTCCAGCCATCCGTGGGTTTGCGGTGTGTGTGTGTGTGTGTAATTCCGTACACGTACACCAGGTGTTTCCCAAAAGTTGTGCGAGTCCTTGGCGAATTTGCATTTTGATTACGGTGCTGGACTGTATTGTTGCACTTGGCCGAGTCGAAAATTTCCTATGTTCGAATTTCGAGTTAGTCCCTGGCCAATACCGTTAATTTATGAAGTGAAATCTTCTTACGATTGATTAATGCTCACAGCGAATTTATTTGTTTTTTTTTTTGTCCCTGTCAAATATCCACAATGCTACGGTAGAAACTCGTTTCCACACGAATCGCGTTATGACAATCGATTACGACGACTTCGTTGTTTATATCCCTGCCCAATAGCCACGATGTTATTAGAGTTTGTTTACAACGAATGTTTCTCTTGTAACGAAGCTATTCAACTTGTCACGCAGGCTTTCGTTGTGACGAGATTTTACTGTACAGTATTTTAATTTATTTTTGACGAATTGTTATTGATAACGAAGCTTTTTGAAGTTCTCAAATGCTTCATTGTGACGAAATTCTACGGTAATGCAATTTGAACCTCGTTAACTCAAAACTCCCTTGGTATAATTTCCAAGATTTTTTTGTCATTGAATTAGGCCGTATTTCAGAACACATTTTTCAGGAAATAAAAGCAGATGTACAGTACATTACATTATTTTCTTTTTGCTCTCCACAAAGGTATTACACATCTTCCTGCAGGTAGGGCATTTATGTACTGTATAATGAAAAGTTTTAATGATTTGGCCATACAGAATTTTTTTACATTTTAATGTACCCTTATTTTCTAACTCGAGAACTCTTTTCAATTTTTTTCGAGTCCCTTAAGGTTCGACTTATGAAGGTTCAAGTGCGATATGCAACCTGGGTTCGATTTTTATTCGTGATAAAAATTTAATATTGTTAGAAATGCTGTTCAAATATAATTTCAATTAACCAGGCATCCCTTCTAAAACGCCTAAGTTCTGAGTCCTTGAAAGTCTTTAAAAGGAAAAAAAATGGCATGCATACTTCGTAATTTTCAAATTGAGCCTTTTATTTTATTTTTTGTTTCTCCAATTGAGTAGCCGTGAGGAAAAAACGCTTCATGACCATCCATGAAACCGTGGTGATATTTTTTTCTGTGATTTCGCTTGACTTTTGAGAAACTCCTTTTTTGCATGGAGGGGAGGAATGGAGAACAAATCTGAGCCGGAAACTTGTCGTCGGCCCGTTACCCTCGTGTATGTAACCGTAGGAATCCATCGTACGAGAAACGCGTCCCTTGTTTTGCTTGCGTTGTCGCGACTTGCTTTTTTTATGTCGTATTATTGTCTCTTTGATTTTATTTGCTTGCTGAGTCGAATTTCAAGGGACCAGCAAAAATTGGACTTGAAGAGGTTTTGAGTTATATAGAATTATACATATTTTAGTTATAGAATCAAGCATTTTTATTGTGGGAAACATTGATGAATTGCACTAAATTTTACTTCGTGATATTCTGGGCCTCAAGTTGCTTCTAAAATGAGTTGACAGAGGCACTCAACTTGCAAACAAGGGTTCATTTTCCCAATTTAGTCTGTCACATTCTGTCACAGCAAATATAATTATATTTTTCATTGTTTTTTTTTATTCCTGTTCCAATAACATGATAACCTAAAGGCCTCAAAAATTCGACTTTTGGAGGTTTTACAGGAAAAGCCTTCGATTTAGGGAGGTTTTTCATGCATTATTTCTAAGGGAATTCAGATGGGACTAAAAAAAATTGGACTAATGGAGGTACAGTATTCGTGTTGAAGAGGTATTCGACTTCGGGAGGTTCGACTTGGCGAGGTTCAACTGTATTTGTCTCGAACACAGATCTCGTCAAGCGCGTAGTATGATTCCGCAAAGAATTTCGGGTTAATGAGCAAAATTTCCCAGGATTAGGAATCAAGTTTTTCTGTGACTGAGCAGTTGAGCGCGTCCAGAGTAGCGCATGTCCGAAATTGCGCGGATCGAAAGCTGAAAATGATACCGAATTGCATTTTGCAAACCGATTCTCTGCTTTTTTCTCGAGAATGATTTTGTTGAGCTTGATTTTCGCATTTCTCTCCGTATTGTTCATTTGCAAACTGAAGTTACATCAGCGGAACATTACTCTGAGAGTGATAACAATTCAAGGTTGTTCTCAACATTTTTTTCCCGGTCATAATAAAAACACAATTCATGGCATGAAATTATAATCGTTAATCAATCTGGTAAAAATTCCTTAGACCTTATTCTCTTTTTTTCGACTACTTTAAATTGACTTTTATTGTTTTTTCGATTGGAGAAATCAGAGGAAACAAAGAGTAGCCTTAGTTTGAACTTCGGTCAGGTTTCTTGGATTTCTCCCAAAAATGTCGATGAACGAGATTACTGCGGAATTCCCAACATTGTTTTGTCAATTATTCAAGATTTCAGCAGGGAGATGTAGTAGAAAATGTATTGAAGTCACATTCACGGGTTTAGAAAGCGAGGAGAAAGATTCTAATGGTGGATTATCAGTTACATTCCCGTCAGACTGATGGAAAAATTATACAACCGAATAATTTATTCAGTATTGAATAATTGACCGTGCATTATTTTTTATTATTCGGATTTCATGCTGAAATCGTTACCTGGGAGAAAATTATTCCTCTTTCGGACAGTAATAAATGTTACTTGGGCAGTCTCCTTGAAAATATTTTCCGGACCAGCTCTCCGTAAAAATTACCCGACGCAATTTTATTCATCGAAATTCCGAGTGCATTTTAACCGTCAGAAATCGACATTCACAGAAGCTTCGTCTAAACTTGCGTCGTTTATCGTTTTTTTTTTTGTTCAATTTTGGACTTTTTTGGTGCCAACTGTACTTGGATCGTTCTCTCGGTCGTTTTGGCGCCGCATTTTTATTCATAGCAGAAATATCTACACTTCTACAGTATTGAACACTAATAGAAATGAAATAGTGGAACTAGAATTAAAATCCGAATGTTGGGATAATTTGGCACTGAATTACCTCCTGCAGATTTTATCTATGCTGTATTTTTCAAGCTGGTTTCTGCAAAAAAATTCGCGGCGGATTTTCACCCCCATCCAGGCTCCTCATCAGTTTATTGCTTTATTCCCCACATTTTTCTCGTTACAGTGCCTTATTTGTTCGATTAGCTGTGAATGCATAAAGTTACGGAGAAAATCGGCCGAAATTTGATTCGTAGTGACCGAAACGAGCTTTTGATATAGACGTATCAGTTGCATTCCCGTGTGACGGAATAAAAAGAAAAAAAAATGTGCCTTGATAAAGTGAAGTACAGTACAGTACTTGCGTGACTGACCGTGAACTTTTGTCGTAACTGCGCATTTCCGTTTGGTTCAATGGAAGTGCCAAAAAAGAATTCTTCCTGTGGTTACTAGGCAGGGAATCAATATTTACATATGGGCCGCCAGAAGGCATTCAACGACGCGATTGTCGGCTTTGTTTCAATCGTTTGGGCTGATCTTGGAATAATTGCTTAAGGTTGATTCAGGTTAGAATCAGCTAGTACTTTTTCCTCCGAACATATAATTCGCTTGGATTCCCTCAGAAAACAACTGAATTGCGCCGTTTTGCCCGAAATAAGACTGGGACATGGAGTTTTTTTTTCAATCCAAAAAATCGGGGCTTTATTATTTATAATGACATAAGCATGTTTAAAAAAAAGTGAGTTCGTATTTTATCGCTCATTTATCTTATAATGTGTACTGTATTTTTTCTTTTAGAATACTCAGTACTGTATTTTCATTCGTTTTGAAAGTTAATGATGCCTCATTGTATGCTAAGTTCTGTATGTCGTTATCTGTTCATGGTCATGCATTTTTAATCCAGACTGGATTATTCAAAATAAATGTACCGCAATGCAAAAACAGCATAAATTAATTTGGAATCAAATTGATTGCATACAGTAGTTTTAAATTTGACCCATTTTTATCGTTGATCAGAGTGTCTGAAAATCCGGGTACGCTCATTTTCTGAATCGCTGACTTCGCGAGTCTTGATCACCGACTCCTTACCCTGTATTACCCCGAAAAGTGAAATACTGTATATGAACTTTTATTTGTTAAAAAATTCAAGTTGTTTATCATATTCGTTGACGTCCTGTATTTACAGAGTAGCCTGACGTACTCAGTCCTTTGAATAGAAGAGGATTCTACGAGAAAATTACGCGAATTCCAAAGCGATTTTTTTTTCGAGTGACATGGCTTGAATCTTGAATTATTTCAAAAATGTTTTGAGATTAGCCTGGAATCTGAAGCATACCTAGACTCCATGGACTCATCTGACCCTGAAAACTTGTTCGGCATGGGTGCAAGCTGTAAGCTAGGATAATGCCGATTATTGAGGTCAAATCAGTGGCGACCCAACTGGTATTCATTTTAAAAACTCGAAGAGTTTAAAAAATTTGTATTGCGCCAAAATTCATGGAAAGCTGCCGTCCGTTTCAAGAAATCACAGAAGAATTAAGCTGGACTTTTTGGGTGGCGCGCTGACCCAACTACAAAGGGGATTTAAGGGCTTACCGTTTTGGACTGAAATGTTCTTGAGTTCGATCTCCGGTACGCGACCCAACTACAGTATTTTTCTGCGTCTTTTCTTACCCCGTTCCTTTAAAGTTAACGAAGACAATGACAATACTGTCTGTCGTGTCCTCGTGTGTTCCCGGAACCGAGCAAGGGGAAAGAAGGAAGGAGGATAAATCGTTATGTTTTCCTTCAGCGGGTCGTACCCAGTCCCGGAATAAGTCGACGACGGGTTTTCACGTTCCTGTGTGTGTGTGTATGTTGTACAGTATATACTGTATATATGTGTGTGTGTATTTGAATGTTGCAGGGGCTCGAGGTTCGACGTGACGCCGGGAGGGAGCTTACGACTGCGAAGCGTGACAGAGGTTGATGTGGGTGATTATTACTGCCGCGCCGAGAACACGGTGGATTCCGTGGATGCTCCTGCACGCCTCGAAATACTCGGTGAGTTATTTTGTCGCTGAGCGTTGTTCGTTTCTTTTCTTTCTTTTTTTTGGTTTGTTGCTGCCTCAATGGTTCAACTCGTTTTTTTCATTTTCTTTCTTACGTGTACAATTCTTTTCTGGGCGCCCTGCTTTAAATCACGAGGAGTCAGAGCAATTATTCGTTGTTGAATAATGTACCATCATGTACAGTACAAGAAGACTCTGTACAACGATTTTTCTCTTTCTAACGACTTTTTTTGTGTGTGGTCCAATAGGGTTCTCTGCCCATGTAACATGGGTTCCCTGCAACAGAATTCTCATCGCTAGGATTCTTTAATGCATTTTTTTCCAAAATTCAGGGGCCTTCAAAAATTTATGGGAGAATTTCGAAATTGAGAATTCTCATCACTAGGATTTTTTTTAATTCAGGGTACTTGAAAAATTTGTTCGAGAATTTTCTTGTAGAGAACCCTATTGGACACAAAAAAGTTCCTGGACAGAGAACACTATTTGTTAAGATCGTATTTTTTTCTTCTTAAAAATTCATACAATACATCATGTATGGAGAGTTTGGAGATAGTACAAAATTCGTTGTGGGCATAATTCCGTTGTATAGCACGAAAATATGGGACCAGGAAAATCTTGGGAGAATTCACTACCTACGTTATATGGGTTCTCTGTAAAAAAAAAAAAAAAACAGGTAGACTCTTTCTACGCGCATCTTCTCAACAAGTTTCTCTGTTTAGTTATATTTTATAGGCATAGGGTTCTCTACCCATGTTTTAGGGGTTCTGTGCAGCAAAGTTCAGGGGGCTAGAAAAAAATCGTTGTAGTGAGAGTCTACCTGTGTAGACCGTTTTGTGCACATGCCACATTCAGATTTTGAGTAGCCAGCATTTTAGGGAGGAAAAGTTGTGTGCCCTATTTTTTTCTTTAAAGTTGTGGACCTTACAATAGGACTTTCTCTTCGAAAAGTTCAAATTTTTTCAAGGGACCTGGAAACAATTCTTTCTAGAGAGAATTTCTTTGTAGAGAACGCCTATAACATGGGGAGAGAACCCTCTGTATATGGGACCAACAACATTTTTTCTAAAGAGGAAATTTTTGTAGACAAGCTCATTGCAGAGAATCCACCTGTATAAAAAATAAAATAAAAATGAAATTTCCGACGAAGATTTCCAGGACGTAAAGGAAACGAGGAATTTTCAGTCACGTATGATTGTAACCCCAGAAAGTTGCTGTTCGTATTGGGGGAATTAGCCATTTTAGAGCGTACATTTAGTTTTTATTGATAGATATCGCATTATCTCAAGTACTTTCAAATTTTGTGATTGCCAGTTTTACCTTTGATCCTCGGATTGAAGAAAGATGTCGTAGAAGGTTTCCTTCTTAGTTCTTGAGTTTCAGTGGATATAGAATATCTTGAGATAAGCCTGGTCATCGTAGATACCGGTGAAGTGTAACCGGATAGAAGTCGTGTATTTTTCTTCATGTTTACACGCATTGTTCTTGTTTGAGAGTTTTGAAAATCCATATATTGCGGATATAATGTTTTAGTTACTTATTTGACAAATACTGTACACTTTTTCTGGCCCGAATAATTTAAATACAGCATTGTCATAATTCCATGGTTTTTTTAACATGCCCTAATTTTTCCAGTAGTGTACGTGCGGATGTAAAGTAAATGCATTTACGATGCTCAAAGGAACAATAATACGGTGAAACCTTTATATGGGCTATTTAATGGCTAAATTCTTTAAAATAATTAAGAATGACTTACTTTATTGCCCAATAGACGCCCTACGTTGAAACTTTTTTAGAAACGAAGTACTGTACTGTACTAGTCTACTGTATGAACGTTCTATGAATCCTACTGAAAGGAGGGAGTTGTACTGAAATTATCGGCAGATAACGGGCCGAGTTCATTAACCTTATTACATGTAGCAATAATGAAGATTCCTAAGTTATATTTCGTTTGGCGGGAGTCTGTAATTTCCCCGATGTCCCGAATCATTAATAATAATCCGTATTACTGTATTCGGTTTTCTCCTACAATTATCCAACTCTTCCTTATGTTTAATTGATGCAGCGTAGACTGTGTTCTGCTTTATGAGGTTTAATCGCTCGATTTTGAGGTGACTCCTACATATGCGTTGCGTCGGGAATCTAACGTACAAGTACTGTAGCACAGTACCAGAATGTGTTGATGTAATTCTATGTTCCATGTACGGTTTAATTTCAGCATTTCGGTTCTGCTTATACAGTAATACAATAGCGGGCCGTTAAGGTGGAAGAAAGTCATTACATGTACTGTATTCGGAATTGAAAAAAAAAAACGTTGCGGATGAATTCATTTTAAAATTGAGACTGCTGCTGTGTGCGATTTTTTTAATGAAGTACTCGCACAGTAGAGTATTTTTTTAATGGAAGTGCAGGATTGGACAGTTGAATTTGATCTCGCGAGCACGCGGAGAATTGTATCCGCCTCCCTTTGTGTGACTTGTATCGTGTTACAGTATTGTGTTCTATTGTCTTCCTCTCAAGGTCGGAATTTTTGATATTTTCTGTCGAGGTAATTCGATTCCTCGAGCAAGTACGGTACATTCTTTCGTTTTTCCTCTTCTTCAATGAATTCTGGGATCATTGATCACACTTTTTACATCGCAGATGAGATATTATAAATTTTTTTGTTGCGTCCTGGAATGTGTGATTGCTTTTCGTTCGAAGGTACAGTCAAACCTTTTCAAGTCGAATTTCAGAGAACCAACAAGAAAGTTCGAGTTGGAGAGGTTTCAAATTAGGGAAACAAACATTTTTGGTGGGAAAGAAAGATGAATTTTCAGGGTATTTTAATTGGTGATACAGTATTTTTGGCTTTAAAATGCGTATGAAATGAGTTGGCAGGATGCTGAACTTGAAGGCAAGGGTTCATTTGTCTTTCATTTCGTTTCAAAACACATGGAGTTTCTCTTTTATTACTTGTCTCGTTCCTGCGTCGAAACAATATTCGAAAGACTACAGAAAATTCTAGTTACAGAGGTTTGAGAGGAAAATCCTTCGAGTTAGATATGTTTTTAATGCATTGCTTCATACGGAGACTTGAAAAAAAAGGACATTGAAAGGGATTCGACGTAAGGAGGTTCGAGTTATCGAGGTTCAAGTGTGACTGGAAAAATATGAACATCATCCAGAAGGATTTGAACACACTGTAATTTTTCATTTTTTTTTTTCGTGGCAATACTGTAATAAACATTCAAGAGGTATTGGTCTTGAAAACAAATGTGAATCGATTCTTGGTCTATCATGGAGCATTACAGCGCTTACCTGCTGTTCTCGTTTCCGTGGAATTTTTTTGTTTGTATGTTGTTTCTGAATTTTTCGTATCAATTTCATTGCAGAGGCGCCGAAATTTACCCGCACTCCCCAAAGTACGGAAGCGAAAGAAAAGGGCGACGTGGAACTCGCTTGTGGGGCTGCTGGACATCCCACACCAACAATTCAGTGGTTCAAAAATGGCGAGGGTTTCACAGAAAGCGACTATTTTCAGGTTTGTCTCGATTTCCTCGCGCGTTTTTATCTGTCTGCGTATATTTGAGCATATACTGCATCAGTAACGTTTCTATTTTTAAATTGTCTCATTACTTGAAGGTTGTTAAAGTCTCGAATCGCCCGCGAGTTTATCTCGAGCCCTCCTTGGATGATTTGTTATCACTTGACGATTTCGTTTTTTTTTGTCAGATTGTAAACGGAAGGAATCTGAAAATTTTCGGTTTGTTGCCTGCGGATTCTGGCGTTTACCAGTGCTTCGCTTCTAATGATGCAGGAAACGCTCAAGTTTCTGCGCGACTCATTGTTTCCAGTGCATCTTCTGGAAACTTTGATACCGGTGAGTGCAGTATCTTCATCAAAGCCGCGATTATGATTTTCTGATTGATTTGAAGAAGTTAAGTTTCGAACAAGCCTTGAGTTGCTTGTAAATGCACGCAACAAGGTCAGAATTACTCTTGATCAAGACAAGGCTGTATGCATTTTCGCGAAACCAAGACGGCGTACGGACGATGGCGTAACCCACCTCCTGCCTCCTGGCTACTAAATCCCCTTATTCCCCCAGCCCCTATTCATGCCATTTTCCCCACTTTTGGTGGGTCACTTTATTTGAATTGAAGAAATGAAACCACTATAATGTTTTCAAAACTTGAAAAAGAAAGAACTGGATTTTCCTTGAATATTCTTTTTCCACGGATGCCTAGCTTCCTGGAATGAATGCACCATTTCCTGGGATGTATTCCTATAGTAGCCCATGCCATCATCCGTGTATCCCAAGTGTCTTGGCGGTACACGGATGATGGCGATGGCGTAACCCATCTCGTGGCTTGGTTTTCTACACTTGGTTCTCTAATCTGACTGAGACTTGACTACACTATATTCTCAGAATTTTCTCTTTGAGAAAAATAGTCCATAACGACGAAATGCGGAAAATCCGTAGTACAAACCTGAGGCAGCTCGCAACTTCTTTTATCCCAGGAATTTTTCGAAGGGACTTATTAGTCATGATATTGCCGTCAAAGTTAATTTCCTCTACAGAAAAATAAATAAATACGATCTTTATTTTCTCACAATTTTTTGTCTCTAGAAGAAATGTTGACCGTGTTTTTAAAAAAATACGGAAGTACAAAACATGAACATTTAAAAATTGTTTCGTTATTTTTCTCGAAATAACGTAGTGATCAAGAAGATCGTGATGTTGTCATCGCAATATTCTTCAATCAAGAAAACAATCTTCAATTAAAGCAGGTCATCGCAACGTATTACAAGTATGTTTGAGGAGAACTTTAAAAAAATAAACATTCTTGCATATTTATATCCACTACAGTATCAATTAGACTGGCTGGCACAATGCGGGTCAATTGAAAATGCGAGTTCGATTCACTGCCGAGTGCTGAACTATCTTTTAGAAAAAATGTTTGAGCGTGCACGAGAATGTGCAGTGTCCTATATTCGCGTAAATACGGACACCGGATTCGGAAACCTTTTTTTTTTCATCAAATGGACACAATTTTCTTCTTTCGAATGTCCTTGATTTTTATTGACCGTGTTGATTTCCTGATTCAGTTCGGGAAGAGGATGAAGAATTGGAAGAAGTTCGACGCGTCGATGAGGCAGAGTCTTTGTCCCCGAGGAACTTGAGGGCTGGCCCGGTCAATGTGCGTTTCATTGCTCTTCGATGGGATCCACCGGAACGTGCTCGAGAAGGCGATGTTGTTGGCTACCTTGTCTTCTACAAGGAACATGGATCGAATCGGTAAGATTTGACTTGACTTTCATGATTGGAGGGGCAAAATAATACACGATAAAGAAGGGAAGGTAATTCCCTACTTCTTTTTTTTCCCCATACAAGCGAACAAGAATTCTGAGATAGTGACCGTTCGTAACAATAGTCATGGGCTTATCGGTTGGATTATCATGAGATTGGGGTGTCGCTACATGGCCTAATTCACAGCGTGGTCCAGATTTATCCATGAAAATGCGGGAATGAGTCATTGTTACTTCGAACAATGTAATCGTCACCTCCATTCACATTTTAAAACAGCAGTGTGTTCCCCGCATTTTTTTCGCGAACGTGATTTCCGATTGTTTTATTTCTGTTAAGTTTTATAAAAGTTTCTTTTCCCCTCGGTACGTAAATATATTGAAGATAATGCTTAAAAACTGTACTGTATTTCGTTTGATCATCCCCGAGAAAAAAGAACATATTTCTGACCAATCCTTCCATTTTTTCTATGGCATTATCAACCACCGAATGGAATATACTTCACTGTATAAACTATGGAGGATAAGCTTAAATTTAATTCAGGACATGAGGAAAATTGCGACCACCAACTTCCGTTCAATCCTGCGCATGGTGGATTTCCTGAAATATTTTATGCTCTATTTTTTTGAGGAAGGGAACAAGTTTATGGGAAGAAGCCGAAAGAACGTCGCTCCTCAAAATTTTTTTTTCTACTGTTTATGCGTCGCTGTTTAAAAATGATTTTTGTTTCCACGAATTTCCTGATTGCGTAAGCTCCAAAAAACTCAGCATGATTCAAGTTCAAAGGTTTTTCTGCTTTAGATGTTGCTGGCATAAAAACATTTTTTTTTCATTTTGACCTATATATGACGAATTTCCTGACGCATTTTATTTTTCTTTTGATCAAAGGGAGCGAGAAAAGAATGCGACGAAGCCGGAAGTTCTTCTGCACGATTTGATACCCGATCAGCGGTATGACATCCGCGTCGTTGCCGTCGGAGCCGATTCAAATCCCGTCGGTTCCCCGGCATCCATCGTGACGAAAACCCAGCCATCTGTGTTCGACTCTGGGCCAGCTCCGGAATTGTCTGGATTCGGGCCCCCGAGCGTGAAGCCGTTCAACGTGAGAGCCGTAGCCTTGGACAGCACGTCGGTGCGAGTGGATTGGGCGCCATCATCGGCGAATGGCGGTCGGACGGAATATTTCTTGTCCTACATGGCCGAAGACGCCGCCGAGGAGAAGCTGGCGACAACGTTTGACCCGTTTTTCATACTCCGAAATCTTAGGCCTTATACGATGTACACGGTTTGGGTCGGGATTGGAGGAGGAAATTCCCGAACAGCTGCGGAAGACGTGACTGTGAGAACCTTTTCGGATGTTCCTTCGGAGGCGCCTCAGAATTTCACGGCGGAAGCTGCAAGTTCGAAGGTGAGCATAATCGGATTTATGTACCGTACAGTATTTACTCTAGTAACGTGAAAGACACGCACTTCACCATAAAATTCTAATGAAATCCCATCCCCGTGTAAGAGACGCACATCCTTTTTAGTGACTGATGAATTATAAAGTTCCAAAAATAAGAGATACCAGAATTCAAATTTTAACACGAATTCACCCTGAATTCAATGAATTTTGCTTTTTAAAAATTCTATTAAAGTTATTGTCGACATTTTCTCATTATATTCAAGTGTGACGCACTCCTAAACGTCTAACATTTTTGACAATTTTATCCCCATCTTGACGCGCACCCCCTTTTTACGAAATTTTGAAGGGAAAAAAAATTGCGCGTGGTACTCGAGTAAATACGGAGTAAATACTCGAGTAATTGTATTCGATGTTCAGTACAGCACTAATACCGCTGGTGATGGATTTTTTGCGCAATGGACTCGGGTCACCACAGATTTTTTTATATGATAAATTGCATGAAAAACGTTCTTCATGCAGGAAAAAACGGAAGTTTCTGTCGGCTGCCAACAAAATGTTTCTGGTGGATGAAAACTGTTCCGGTGTTGAAGCTAGGGTTGAACATTGTTTTCCTAATTTCTGAATGTTTTTTTTACTTTTATTTTATTACTACGATGTAAGTCTTCATCTTTCGCCTTTTATTCTAGATTTCACGAATGAAATTTGGAGGGGATCTGGAGCTAACGTTTTCATGATCTGGCACGTTTCTTGAAAGAGAATTGTGAATAATTACATAATCGCACTTTTTAATTTAATTTTATTAAATCGAGCTGTTTGTTTCGTCGTCATTTGAGGAATGCGCAAAAAGTTCTTATTGCTTGACTTCTTCCTTCCAGAGTATCGTAGTGAGATGGGAGCCGCCGCCGGAAGGAACTGCGAACGGCAGGATTACTGGCTACAAACTTAGGTACAAGGAGAAAGGGAGCAATGGAGTGGCAAAGATGGTGACTACAGATGCG
>CAJPEX010000752.1:1406-81300 GCA_905338405.1 Notodromas monacha
TTTTTTTTTAATTTGACGGGGTTGAAAAAAGGTTTATCTCGATTTTTTTCTGGGCGGAATCCTGGAAACACGTTACTTTCAAATCGCAGAGGAAAAACATTTTAGTTGACATCATGAACTTTTCAAGCATCGATCGTCATGTAAGGATTATTTTTGGCCTCGATTTTTGTTCAGCAAGGTTTATCTTGGTTTATTTTTTGGGCAGAATCCCCAAAAATAAAAATAAAAACAGTTTTCAGTTTGTTTTTGAAAAAAAAATCGCTACGTGAGTGTTTTTATTTTTGTTTTGGTCTCATTTTTGGGGGAACAATTAAGGTATAACGCAGTGTACAGTGAGACCCCGAGATGCGGACGCAATTGGTGCATCAAGAGTGTCCCTAAGTTGAAATGTCCCTAAGTCAAGTCTCATTTTTCCTTAGACTTACATTATATAATTTTAATTGGGGTTTTATGCGCAAAATACTCACCATAATTCCATGAAAATTAAAATTGTCTCCCAATAAAAACTGATTCAATCAATATATTTCAACACAATATGGACATTTGGGGAATTGAATGCTGATACCTCTGTACAGTACATAGAAATGTTGGCATTCTCTGTAAAAATAAAATTCAAGTGAAAAAGAGAGAAGGAAGTCCCTCTATGCTGGAGGTAACTTTTTTAAAATTAGCAAAATGGATGGTAAATTGGTGAGAGAAATGCCCAAGAACTTTTCTTTCATCAATTTTAGGGTTGGAAATATCTGTTACTTAATTCCGTCTGAAACTTTTTTGCAATTTTATCAGAAAATGTCCCTATGTTGAGTCAGTGTCCTCATGTTATTGGGCCTTTTTATTAATTTTTATGAAAAAATAAGTGTCCCTGTGTTGAATTGTCTGCATGTCAAGGTGTCCGAATGTGGGGGTCTCACTGTATATGTTTTAAAAGTGGGATCCCGGAATCAGAAACGAGTTCCAAGAAAACCCCGCGACGAATGACGGGTTCCCTAAATGTTTCCGATTAAATCAGTGTACATTACTGTACCTGTGTATTGTAGCCTCGCCCGCAGCAAAGCACGTCGCAGGAGTCGCCCTTGGTGGAGTCCCGCGAGCACCGGCGCCCAGAAGTGCTCGGGATCTGGCGCCGCTTGTCGCCCTCGCAATAATTGAGACTCTCGTGGATGTACACCAACTTGTCGCCCATCCCGGGCAACTTCAATGGCACCTCGTTGCCCAACTTATTCTCACTGGCGCCGTGGTGACTCGTCGGCGACGCCACCTGGCGCCGCTGCGAGGACCGCCTGCGTTTGCTGGTGCTGCGGCTGTCGTCAATATTTTCAGCGTTATTGTTGTTGTTGTTTTTGTTGGTATTTGTCCAGAATGGAGACAACATGGTGCCTCGGCTGCTGCTGTTGCGGACAGCGGGGGCGTCCGACAGTGCCAGCAGGGACGCCGAATTGAGTCCGGCGTGTTTCCGGTTTGTGTTGCCGCGACGGCGGCGTTTCTTGTTCCGAATTCCTCGGCTTTTGAATGGCAACTGCGGAGACAAAGAAAACCATTGAGATTAAATCTCTGGGGCGATTTTGTTTGAACAATACAGCAGTTTATAAAAAAAACTGACAGCATGATTCTTTGTTTATCTTCAAACCGGAGAGGAGTCTGTGGGATGGAACGAAATCCGTTAAAATCCGGAGTAAAAGTTCAATATTTACGATTATAATCCAGGGTAAAATTTTGCATAATTGGACCTGAACTAGAATTGAAGTCAGAAATATAATACCTTAGTTAGACGTAGACTTGAATTACAGTATAGTCAAATCAAACAAGAATCTTAGCCAAACCTTCACTACAAATAAAATATAAATTCAACAGTTTTTATTTTATGCGTTTCACTTGCGACTGCCATCACTAAAAGCTGAATACTTCTGATGAGCATTTTTTTTAGCGGAAGTACTTTTCTTTTGAGCATTTCTCGAATAAATGTTTTCAAAATTTAAAAGCATCGGGTACTTCGAAATCATTGATGTAATTCAATGGGGGGAAAATATATACATGCTCGTCTAGAAAAGAACGAATACGATGAAGTTGTTGTTAACTTTATACTGAACGTAAACATAACATCAAAAAGCCGTGGCCAGCAATAAACTCATCCAAGGAGCGGACGAATGGAGCTACTTTTCCGAGCAAATGCGCCGACATTCTTGGGCTCAAAACTTCTGGCCATTTAGACGAGGGGCTTTTCCTAAAAACTGGCTTCAGAAGAGAAAATTTGCCAATTCAGGGAATCTTGAATTTTCAAACATATTTTTGGACCGGTGCGTATAAAAACCAGTTTGAACCTGAAAAAATGTCGTGCATTTCTGATGCATTCATATTTTATTTTGTCAACGGATTTCCTTTTTAATTTCAAAATGATTCGACAAAGTTTTCATTTTTCGATACCAAACTTGACTAAATTACGAATCCATTTTCTATCAATTCATAATCTTTTCGCGTGATGAAACTATTTTAGAATCTTCAGAAATCTATTCATGATTTTTTTATCCGAAAAATCTTCATTTGAAAGATTATTAATCAAATAATAATCATAGACAATGTTTTAAATGGGCAAAAATTCTTCGGTTTGATTTTTTTATAAGGTCGTTTTTACTGCCGACCAAGCACGAAGTCGAAAGACCAGGTATATTATAATTTTAAATAAGTCGAAGGAGCTTAAAAATTCGAAAGGTATCTATATTACGTCGACCTTTTGAACTCGGTCTTCTCCTAAAATGTTTATTATCAAAACCTGAAAGACGACAAATTACGTTCCTCCTAATAGCGCTGAATTTTCAATATTTAATTCAACTAACCTTTCCGTACTAAATAAAAATATTTAGTCGTATACAATACCTACAGGATTTTTTTTATTGCCTTCCGCGCAGCTAGTCCGCGAGCATCATTAATCGAAATAGCAGTAAAAGCCAATTATAAAATATCTCGTCTCGGGTTTCAAATTTTTTTTCCAATAATAAAAGGTTGCTGACTTGTAATCACGACAAAATTTGTTTCCCCCCAACTTTATGCAAGCCCAACTTTCACTCAGTTTCGGCATAGACGAGTGCATTGCGTTGCTTTGCTGCCCCCGCGGGAGCAGTAAAGTTCACCTACGCTTTTGCCTTAAATTGTACTGACTCCGGACCCGGGGTTTTTATTGCTGCACTCAACTTAAATGCCTCTTCCCCGGGGGAAGGAACAAAGCGCTGTTTACTCGAGATACTAGGATCTGTTGCTTCGGTGCTGCTTTCGGGCCTCAGATACAATTTTTTATGCAATCGATACTTCAAAAATAAAATAGCAAACAAACAGCAAAAAAGAAAAGGAAAGAAGCAGATATGCATTCAGATGACGGCGATTCGGACTGAGGAAAATCAAATACAGAACATGGTACTGTATTCCGTTACTGCGAACAAACAATGCCGTTCTCATTGCGGAAAATTCCTTGAAGGACGTCGTTCGCGGACTGCAGAATTCGCACTTATTTTTTCAAGGCCTAATCGCAAAATTTGCATCCATACGAGCAGCAATTTATTCTATCGCTAAACGTAAGAGAAAATAAAGTGATTAACTTCTTCGTGACGAGTGATTCGATGGGATTTTGTTTTAGAAAATTGGCTGTACATCAGATGTTTCTGACACTACAGAGTAAGCACGAATTCAAAATTGCGATCCCTTTAGACTGCAGCTTAAAACTAAAAAATAAAAAGTGCTTTAAAGCACTCGTGCGAAAAAACCAAACGAAAATATTTCCAAGAATGCAAATACAAAACAAGAACTGTTTGTGAAAAACAGTTCTTCCAGGTGTCAAAAAATGACTCAGTTTGGTTCAGTTTTCTTTTCCTCTGCCAAATTCCAGCATCATGTTTTGCGCATAGATACCGACAGTAAAAGGAATACTACAGTATTAAACTAAAGAAACAAAAATCGCAATCGTCGAAAAATATTGTTTCTAAATAATCTACGAAAAAAAAACGGTACAAAATAGATATCAAGTGTCAGAAAATGACGCAGTTTGGTACCGATATATTTATATACTTCCTCAAGAAACCCTAACATCCCCTTTATCGATAACTATTCACAACACGAAGAAATGAAATTGCATCAAAAGTACAGAAGTTCAACCTTTAAAAACAATTTGTGTATCAAATCTAGGGAAAAATGGACTTCTTTGTTTTTAAAGCCAGTTTCAAATGTTAAAAAAACGATCCATTTTGGTTCTTTTATTTTTTATACTTCCTCAAGAAAACCCAAAATCCCCTTTTTATTGTGGATAACCATTGACTATGCAAAGAATAAAATTGCATCAGAAGTACAGAAATCCATCCTTTAAATAGTTTAAAATAACTTTTCGAAAAAAAATCCAGCACACAATGGCTTTTTTATTTTTTATTATTATTTCAAATGTAAGAAAATGTCGCAGTTCGGTTCGCTTATTTTATACGATGTTTACCCCGACATCCCCTTTTGTAGCAGATATTCCTATTTCTTATTCCGGATTTCATATTTCGCAGATATTTTCCTTGTGATTGAAAAGCTTAGTGATTAAAAAAAAGAAAAAGAAAAATGGAATGATTTCTATACCTCGTTGATCTGTGAAATGGCGACGGAGTTTTCGTAGCGGTCCTTGAGCCTGGCGCCGACCTCCTGAAAGGGCGGCAAAGACCGCCAGCACGTCTTGAGCTCGCAGGATCCCGAGATCCCGTGACACCGACACTGGTTCTTCATGAGCTGCGCCACGGCGACTCTTCCGGCCTCGTTGTTGAGCAGGTTCATGGCGGCGCGGCGCCGGATCCCGCGTTTGACCCCCGGGGCGCGGATCTTGGCCTCGTCCGGAGAGTCGACCAAACGGCGTCCGAACTCGCGTCCGTAGCCGATTTCGGCGGAACAGCCGCCCCATTTCCAGCCCTCGGCTGTGGTTCGGCCGCCGTTCCGCTCGGCGTCGCAGGAACACTCGGCGAGCTCACCGAGCCCGCAGGCGGCGGTGACGGAGTGGACGACGCCGGCTGACGTCACTGCGTAAATGTACGCCGTTTCTTTGCTCCCTGCATAAAAAAAAAAAAAGAGATGCACATTAATTAGAAAAGCATTTTCAATTAGGGCGACTTTGGAATAACAAGCAAGTTATAATATTATACTAATGTGTGGCGTTTCTCATCCATGCATATTGGGATCAAATGAAGAGACCCTTTCTGAAATCATTGAGGATCAAGATGAACTGTTGACCTCATACGATTTCTCATCAAACATCCTTACTAAGCTGTTCATTCAACTAAACCTCATCTGGGAACAGGCTGAAGATCTTATTGTGCCTTAATACATTTTCTGGTCACAGCTAGCCATTTATTGAAGTACAGAACACCATAATCATATATTGATAAGACTATATTACTGTGTATAAAGAACAATGAATCGGACTCACTTCAACTTTTACAAAAGATATTCCAATTCTATTTTCTGGTGATGTTTTGTAATGCGTTCAAGTCTGTTGAATTACTTGGGAAATTTCCTCGTTGTACCAGTTATTTTAATTCTTTGCTAAGCCTGAAATTTCTTATTCTCTCGAGACCAAAATGTAAACAGTGAGACCCCCACATGTGGACACTTTGACATGAGGACAATTTGACATATGGACATTTATTTTTCAATAAAAGAGCATAAAAAAAGGCCTGGCATGCGGACACAAACTTATTTGACATGAGGACATTCCATGATAAAAGTCCCAATAAATTTCACAAAAATTGAATTTTATTTGGCTTGATTGCAAGAAACAGATATTCCAACCCTAAGATTTATTCCAGAAAAATTCTTTGTCGTTTCTCCCATCATTTTCCCATCCATTCAGCTAATTAAAAAATTAACTATTGCCATAGAGGGACTTCTTTCTCTCTTTGTGACTTGAATGTTATTTTTGTAGATGCCAGCATTTCAATGTACAGTACAGAGATATGCTATTAAATGCTCCAAATGTTCTTATTGAGTTGAAAAGATATTCACTGAATCAAATTCAAGTGGGAAAAATTTTTTTCATGGAATTCTGATGAAAAGATATTCACTGAATCAAATTCAAGGGGGAAAACATTTTTCTCATAGAAATCTGAAGAACATTTCTTCCATAAAACACCAATTAAAAATTATATAATTTCAGTCTATGAGAAAACAAGACTCAACTTGAAGACAATTCAACTTAGGGACACTCTTGATGCACCAATTACGTCCGAATTTGTGGGTCTTACTGTATTTCCGGTCTTCCTCGGGATATTGAGGACTGGAATACAGTGAAGCCCTTGATAAAGCCACCCGCCAAGAGTAAGAAAAAAAAACCAAAAGCCTGCTTTGTACTGCACTGTACTTTACTGTAAAGCAAAATACGAAGGTTTGATCTCGCGAGAAAGTCTACAATGACCCGCAATTGTTTCGTCGTCAACGCAAAGGCCGTCAAGCAAGAACAACGAGAGCAAAAAGCACGCATGTATTATTCCATCCCATCCATTTCACCCACAAGGGGAAGATTCCCACAGCGCTTCGCCGACGCAAAGCAAATTTACCGCAAGCACACAAATTTATGCCTCGACGTTGCCTCAAACAACAATACTGCATACGTATGTGAAATGCTTGAAAAAAAAGAGAAGGCAAAGAAAAAAAGGAAAAGATAATAGGCTGTCTTTCGTCGCTTTGTCGTCTTCTTATTCCTTGCAGAGTCAGACTAAAGTGTCAACGATGAACACGCGGGTTTTCTTTCCTTATATACTATACTTCCTCTAGTTTTACAAACCGTGTGGTGAACCTTTTTTTTTTTTTAATGCCATGTTTGAAATAAACATTTTTCCTACATAACCGCGGTTTCTGCTGGCTGTCAACGAAACTTACTCTGCTCGTGAGTCGATGCGTTTAAAATGTGACCTAAATTTTTCTTTTTTAATGCGACTAAATATCCTTTTTCAAGCGGCTCACGTACTGCATAAATCTTTTGCAGACGCAAGGGAAGCGAATTCATTTGTATGGTGGAACAATTCCAAATTTATTAAATTACCAATTTCGTGATTTTTAGTTCCATTAGAATGATTAGCATGGATTTCTGAAAATATATAGACAAAGATAAAAAGGTTGAAATTCTGCTTCCTATTGTGAGAATTGGAGGGGTTTCATCGTTGTCCTCATTTCGCGCGCCTGCTATTGATCAACAAATAATCGTTCATGCAGCACATTTCGATTATTTTGAGTCATGTTTTCAGGTACAGCATTTCAAAGATTTTCCCCCTTCATATTTCCTAAAATAAGTTTACCGCAATGCCAAAAATAAGGCTAAGACTCCGATGGTAGCGGAATAAAGGTGTCTTGTGCAAAAAAAATACTTGTGAATTCCCAAACCAGTAAAATGAATCTTGATGCATTAAACTCGAGAAAAAGAAAAACATGTCACGGGTTTCATTGGAAATTCAGCTTCTCTGTATTTTTTCATTCGAAATTGCATATCGTACCTTTCAAAATTTCATGGCACGCTTTACGAAACTTTCTCTAGAGATGAGCCGTAGTACGGCAAAAATTTATGCAAGACTTATAGTTTGGGATGGGGATTTTCTAGGTACGGTTGAACCGTGCTGTGTCGAACCACACCAAGCATATCTTATGCTAAAAAAAATGCATTCTCTGAATTCACTCAAGTTTAAAGGAATATGGATATCCCGAACGAAGGCTTTCCCCGTCAAACCTTTAAAACTCAAATGTCTAGAGGTCTTTTGGGTTATTTGCTCTTGGGTCCAAAGCTGCGAAATGAGAAGATCAAGAGAAAAATAAGTAAGGTTGATGCTTTTCAAAGGGACTTGAGAGAGACTAATTGGGAAAAAGTACCCATGCCTTCAAGTTCAGCAACCCGTCAACTCTTTCATCTAGCAGTTTAAAGCCTACAATATCGCAAAATTTACCTCCCCTTCATTCTTTATGTTCCCCCATTAAAAATTCTGGTTTCTCTAACGCAAAAAAATCTCTGGCGCAATTTTCTGTTATTTCCTTTTGACTTTGCCTTGAAGAGATGTGACTGTAATTTCTTCTCCGTTATTAGTAACATAAAACACTTTACAGTACACAGTCTCAGTATAGTGTTTTATTTTTAACCCGAGAAGAATTATGTTGAATGAAGCTTTTGACAGTTGTTGGACCGCATTGTGACTTTGGAGCTTGAAGTAGCTCATAAAGAATACCGTACTTGAAAAAGATCGCGTCTCTGTGAGGACACAAAAGTGACAAAAACCTTTTTTTTTTGTCTGTATGGAAGAAAATGCACAAAGGAGACCAAATGTAACTGCGGGGAGCAAATTCAGTTTAGAAGAGACCGTATGTGTGCTTTCGTGGGCGTGTCAAGGCGCATTAGCGTGCTGAACAAACTGCGGTTTTGGCGAAGAAAATCCGCGAGATATGCGCTCCAGTAAATTTGCACAATCCGACTGGTTCGTTGACTCCCAGCTGAGCCCAGCTACAATTTCGATTTTTTCCCCGAAATTCGGAGACAGGGGAAAATAGATTCTTTCGGATGAGGGATCTGAGATTTTGGGGGAGAATCTCGGGACAAAAGGCTTTTAAAATCCCGAGTTGAGTTGATTCGCGTCGACTTGAGAAATCCTTTATCCATCATTTACTGTCTTATTCCACTGATCTTCACCCCACTTTTTTCCCCGTCGCAATTCAAGGTATCAGTTTTTTTTTTCTCCGGCATATTGATACAAAAAATTAAATTCTCTACAACTAAGCATGACACGATAATAGTTGCGATCCACTCGATCACTGATGCTGCATTGATTCAATTTCAATCGATGCGAAAGATCACCCACAATACCTGGAGGTTAGGAAAAAAATG
This sequence comes from Notodromas monacha, assembly GCA_905338405.1. NCBI lineage: Eukaryota > Metazoa > Arthropoda > Ostracoda > Podocopida > Cyprididae > Notodromas > Notodromas monacha. Next base: position 10,276 of record CAJPEX010000752.1, read on the forward strand.
GATGCATAAATGAATGTCGAATGAATGAAAAGAAAATGTCAGAAAAATGAATAAATCTCACGGCTAACGAAAACGCAGGAAAAAAAAAAAACGCAGCCCACATTCCAACCGACAGGAATTCCGGACCCAGAGTGCATTGATTAGCCATCAGTCACCCTCCCGACCGACCAAACCCAGTTGACCCCGGGTTTGAAAAGAAATGCAGCATTAAAAACATGCGAAAAATACAGTGAGTCTGTTTTTATTACACGCACACACTCGACCCTGTTATTATATACAGTACAATAAACGCTGCGAGTACTGTAGGATATAATTTGCGTCGGAAAAAAATAATGTACGAATTTAAAAACTACATTTTCTCTCTAAAAATCACTCTCGACGAAGGTTCTTGACATTTTCCCTCAGTGTCCAAGAAAATTCAAAGAATTCACATAATTCTTGGTTTTACCATCATCTGGTATCTCTTTAAAATACAGTATTAAATTACCATTCGTTTAGTTTAAATGTTCGAAATATTTTATACAGGTGGACTCTCTCTACAACGAATGTTTTTTAGCCCCCTTGAACAACAGAATTCAAGGGACCATGAAAAATTCGTTGTGGAGAGAATTGTATTGTACAGTAGAATGAAATAATATTTATTTTATTGTAGAATTTTATTTTTTAGTGTTTTTATTTCTATTTTATTTTATTGTAACCAAGCCTATATAGGGATATAAATCTATGAGACCAAAAGCATCTTTATACAGAGAAAAATCTTTGTCTTTGTAAGGAAATGGTTGCATGTCAAAAAAATTAAAACATGGAAATTTACTGAAGTTTCGGTGGGAATGATGTGATCAGATTCACCGCTTTTTTTTTCAAAGTTGTACGAGGAAAAGTGAAGTTGAGCAACAGTACATTTATTTACGTAAATCGTTGCTTCTTTTTTTTTCGAATACCGTACCTTTCCTTTGTATCTGAGACACGGTTTTTTTTTCGAGGTTCCAACGAACCACCAACTGAGACTTCACTTTTCCTTTCTTGAAAACAATTTTTTGCTTCCCAACGGGGGGAAAATAGCCAAGGCTTTGTGAGACGTGTATGGAATCGATTCATTTGGAAAATTTTCAAGTTCCCGAGTATTTACTATAAACGGTCATTTACTATATACGGTCATATTCGGAATTTCGATATTCGGAGTCCAGATAGATTTTCGTGAGGTCCAGAAAATAAAATTTCAGCTCTCTGTTTATGCTGTATACAAAAAAATAAATAAAATGTATACGGTTCTCAAGCACAGTTGAAAAGATTTTCTTAGCAGCACTTTCGAAAAACAAATCATAATTTCCTGCTTTTTTTAATTTGAGCCATCGTCCGCGCTGAAAGGCCGTCTTCGGATCCGAAAAAAAATAATACCCCGAATGTCGTTAAGTGGCCCACACCAGCAGTATAAGAAAGAGGCAGTTTTTCCTACACACGGTAATTCACGGGCAGTTGAAAGCTCGTTGCATTTTTCAACAAGGCATTGAATAATAATCATGGCTCAAGGCGTTTTTTTTTTCTATTTCTCTTCGTCTTTTTTCCCCCCTCAGCAGTCGCCACACATTTAATCACTCGCATATCAGCTCTTCCCCGCCGAGTTAACCGAGTCACAGCAGGGAGCCAACAAAAAGCGTGACACGCGCAAGAAATCTTCCGCGTTGCAAATGACGCGTTTTCTTTCCGTTTTCATTCCCTGGAACATATTTCTTTTTTCTTCTTCTTCTTTTGTGCCATATGGTGCTGTCCGAGACTGACAGAATTTCTTTAATTTTTTTATATTCTCATCTACAACAGGGATGCCCAGCAGGAAAATTTTGGATCGATTTTCCAGCGACATAGAAATCTGCTCATAACGCTACGGTGTTACTTGTAATTGAATAAGATTTTGACCCGCCTTTATTTTGTCCCATTCACATGCTCACCAAAAATTTCTCTGGCTTTATGTGGATATATGTCCATTGATTGTTATACATTATTTGAATTCGGATATCCAGGGAGTGATTTTGTAGCACATTAAATTTCCTGTCACTTATTGTTGGCTTTGGAATTATTTTACCTTCATTTTTTTTTTGCAAAGCAATTGGGGTTTTATTTAGACATATTCTGGCGCACGCAGAAAACTGGTGGTTTGATTATATCTGTCTGAGAAAATTTCTTTTGTCTTGTGAAATGTTGCATTGGTGAAATTTGTATTCGAATGTGTGGGAATATAGTCAGTTTACCTAAAAACATTAACAGAGCATGCTGTTCAAACTCTCCTACACTTTTTTTCTCATTGAATCTGGTAATCAGCAGTTATTCTGATTGTGTGCAGAGTAAAAAGAAATTACAATAAGGAAAGCTAAAATGCTGAATTTTGACGTCGTCGATAACATGATACACTCCTGCTAAAATCTGGATCCCAGACCTCAAATGCCCTTCATATTCATGATATGCAAACTTACAAATTATTTGTACTGTATTATCATTCAAAAGCATGCAAACATGCAATATTTCTAATTCTTAAATCCAGCTTCCCGTTATTTAAATATTTTGTATTTGGAATCTGTGATACAGGACTTCCTACTAATGTTGTAAAAACATTTGGTGATTTAAAAATGTCCGTAAGACCTTGGGACGGGAATTTTGCATTCAGTTGATTTACGATGGAACCAATCTTTTTCTCTTTTTGTGGGTGGATGCATTTTGATTCGTACATTGTGGCTTTAAAAGCCCTGTTTGGAGGGTAATTAGCAGGAAAAGTTTTACAGGACACCCTGTAAATATATTTTTTGGGCTAGTGGTTAGAAGAAAAAAATGAAAGAAGAACTAGGTTTCTCTCGTGTGGGAGGGCTTCGGACTTGATTGATGCCGATGAGGCTTTTTGTATCATCTCGAGGAGTATTCTGAGCCATCCTGAGGGTCTTTTCGAGTGACCTCAGTAGGTCAGGAAGTGAAGGAGAAATGTCAGCCGCTGACGGGAGATTGATTCCGCGAGACTTGATCCGTTTCTTCACAGATCATCTCGCATAAACCCCGATAAAGAAGAAAAAAAAGACAGAATAACATTGAATTTCCACTAATATCTGGCGGTGGAAAACAAGATATTTCCCTCATCCTGCACTGATATTTTAACAGGTATTTTATAAGTTTTACACGTCAGCACGGAACGGCCTCCGTTCTGCATTTTTCCCCTCATTACTTTTCTCAGCGTCAGTTATTTCGTCTTTAGTCTATATGAGAACTTAAAATTTGGAAGTTTTTGTTGGATTTTTATTTTTTTAAATTGAATTAGAAGTGTTTCTTCACTTCGCAATGTTTCATTTGGAAGAAGATTTCTATAGTTGAACTTGTTGAAAAATGATAAATTAAGAGCAATGATAAACTCATATTTCAGAGTTACTCTTAATATCGAATGATATTAATGGCATTACAATTATAATAGTTTCTGTCTGTGCAAGTCCTCCAGTACAATTTACAAATTAAAAACACGAATACGCGTAAAGTGTGCAAAATTCAAGGAACCTGTTGTCGCAAAAATGCATCATCACGACGCGCAAGATTAACTAATTGACAAATCTGGGTGGATTTCCGGAAAAAAAAGTTTCCAGTGGTGATGAGCAAACAATGTTTCGAACCGCGCTCAAATAAAAATTCGTTTGGCGGAAAACGTGGTTTTGCGCTCTTCAACCACTCGAGTGAAACATTCCGCCATTATCCGAACAAAAAGAGCCGATTCAAAGTGTTATTTTTTCTTACTTCCCTCCTTACTATCAACCGAATCACGACACACCTGTCATGAATAAATGGGCGGGATTGATTCCAGATTGCAAAAATGCATGCTCAAGTAGCCCGGGGTTCGCGAAAAGAGCTGAGCAGGAAACACGCACCTCACGGCCTCACCCCCTCACGCAATAATTGTGCACGGCAGGAAAAACATGACCGGAAACACAACGTGGGGGTCGGAGATAATAATAATAAAAAAAAGCAGCTAAAGGATATGAACATCGCCTCAGAAGAAACAAAGGAAGCAAACGTCGCTGATAACGCAGGGCCTCGCTTCCGGAGAGCAGAGCATTAATAATGCAACCCAACAGCCGCGATGGACAAAATGCCAAGAGCAGCAGCAGCAGCAGCAGGCGCGAAATTGGTTCGCAAAGGGCCTCTTATCGCACCCTGCAATGTTTGACTACTCAACCCGCAAAAAAAAAAAGGATACGACAAAAAAAGAGAGAGAAGGAAAGCAAGATCGAAAGGAAAAAACCTCAAAATAATTTCCCACGCCTTTGGCCTGGAGCAACATGCAAAAAAAATGGATTCGTCAAGATTCTCTCGCTAAAAAAAAAAATGCCAGCAGCCTTCGTTCAACGAGCAAGACTTATTGGCGACGAATTCAGCAGGATTTTGTACTCCAAAATGCGTTTCAAAGCATAATTCAATTTCAGGAATTGATAACGCGGAGAGAAATCCGTACAAATACAAATGCTCATAAATTTTGTCAAGTCATATCTGCTTCACTGGTCGGGGGTTTTCAGGATCGATGGCGATGAACGTACTTCTTTTTAAAAAGTAATATTGCATAATTTTCTCGCCATCAAATTTTACACTTTTTTGTTAAAAAAAAAAGTTCTTGAAATTTATGAAATTCGCAATGCCTTCACGTGAAAAGATTACAAAATGGAAATGTCCCATTGAATAGAATCTTACTCCACCAGAACCTTCGAATTTATTCCCGCAAGCAGAAAACCAGCTCCTTCGTCAAGATTATGCAGGAAATGGCAATTTATCCGTCAAGCTCTAAAACAGCCCACGTGCAAAAAAAAAAAAAAAAAAGAAGAGGAAGATAAAGGTATGATGATAACAGTGCCAAAGCACATCCCAAAAGTTTCTCCTCGTTTTCCATCACTATTATTCGCGTCTCTGTAGCACACAATAACGGTGCATTTGCGAAAAGTAGCGTTTTACTCTTTTTCTTTTCCCTCTTGACCCGCATTTTGCACAGGCTTGAGGGCAAGAAATTTCGCAGCACTTCACGCCGCAGTGATTCAAAGGGCGGTCTGCTTTGATCTCTGATATGGAAGAAAACGGGGAAGAGTAGAAGATTCCTGCTTTTCAGCTCAAAATCTTATTTCACATGGACATAAAAAAAAATACTAGCACTCCTACATATTTCGTCCCGAGAGAGAAAAAAAAACGAGTCTTATCTGTCGACATGACTCAAGTTTTCATTTTAATTTATTCATTTTCTGCGCGCTGGCGTTACTTCCGCGAAAAAATGGGACTCGTCGTCGTCCTTCGCATTTTCGAAGACTCAATCTGCATGCCAAACAAGGTTGTTTTCGAAGTACAGTATTGTGATGAACATTTTAGAATCTAATTTCTTCTCAGCACACACTGGCTCCATTTTTGTTCCTATTTCAAGAGTGCAAGAATGAGGCATCTTGATATTCTTCATGAAGTTAAGAGGAAATGTATCATTATTTCACAAATATTTTAGAAGCAATCACATCCTTATTTGAAATTTAACATAGCAAATGTGCTTTGAAATATTCTCGAAATTGAACTAACTGTTATCCTTTGAATCTGGTAATTTAAGCATTCCAATAGCACGAAGTTTTGCCATTTTTCGTCCCCAGGTATGAAATTCCCACTGAAAAACTTGCAATATTGCTGAAGCCTATTGAATATTGATGACAGTTGAGGCAAAAAATCATTAAAAAATATAATGTGGATTTGTCAAAGAAATAATCGTCTCGTCAGATGAGAAAGCTTCAAAAAATTAAATTTGCACACTGATTTAGTTGGTCAAATAAAAATGCATACTCTTCGAGATTCTCTTATTAGCGTATTTAGATTCTTATCATGTTGCTTTCCTTGGTGCATGTGCAGTAAATAATTAACATTTCATTCGTTTTTAGACATACTGTACCACAAAAATTTCCAGAAAAAATTAGAAGGCTATTCAAGTCTCTTTACTGGTTTCTCTTGGTTTCATGGGAATTTGAGTCATTAATTGAACCAATTGACGGAAATCTCCAGAAACGATTTATGGGTTCCAGCAGAAAAGGCTGCAGGTAATGTTTTAAGACGATTTTGAATACTGAGACTTCCTCTAAAATCGTTGAACATCAGGCAAACTGAAATTACTCATTACTATGAAAGAGGCATGCAAAATAAAGTGTTGGTTGATTTTTTTTCGTCATCCATGGTTGAAAACTGAGTTGGAACTCTTGGAAATAAGGGAAAAAGGCATGTAATAGACCGGAAAATCGTTTACAGTATTTTGAAATTCCCATTTCTTCCTTGAACTACTGAGGAAATTTTGTTTAGAAATTCAAGCATTCAACTTGGATGAACAGGATAGAGTTTCTTACGAATGAAATAAAAGCGATGCATTTTGTTTTTTTTTTGTTTTTGCAAAGCAACAAGACTTCACCTACAGATATTCGGAATGAACTGGAATTCCCAAGAGCCGTAACAATTTTTCGACAAAATGCCTATACTTCATTATTTCGTCGCTCTCCTGCCTGTATCCAGAAATAAATTCCACAACACATCAACGGATGTGAGCTGAGTCTTGTCGAACATAACGACGGGGGAAAAAAAGGCGGAAAACACACGGGATTCCGACTTTTTCTCTTCCTCTTTATTTATTTATTTCTAAATTCTTCTTTTGATCCAAAGAGCGCGTCACATGGAGTGCACTTGGGTCGGAAATATTTCCGGGCTGCAGTAGTTAGAAGTGCATAAATCCCCCGGAAAAAAATTATTTATTTTCTCCGCCTTCCCCCCCTCCACCATCAGCAGCATCAGAGAAGAAGCCAAATGGTGATTTCAGTCATCGTTCCGTGCCATTTAACCCGGCAGCCATAACAAGACCGCAAAGGAAAACGAATGACTCCGCCGCACATTGGCGGGAGTACGGGAATAAATCCGCACAGAGACAAACTACATTTCTCCCCGCGAAGAGGAAGGGTTTCTTCGAAAGTCTCTGTTTGTTTGTTTGTTTTTTTCATCGTTGGAATAAGTACCAGAAAGTGTCGATAATGGCTGTAATGTATGTTTCAATTTATTTCAGAGATTTTTTTTTAAAAGAAGCAAGGTGACTATTTTGACGAAATGGATTTTTTGAAGTCGCGCAAATCGTCTCTTTTGTTTCATCCTCTGAAATGCCTCTCGAGTCCGTGGTTTTATTTTTAAATTGTCGCCAACATGTTTTCACGTCGCGATGAATTTCTGCTTTTCGTGGAAATACAGGAAATAGGAATCACTTTCCTGATATTAACTGGACTCTGAATTTCTTTGGAATTATTTATCTATTTTCCCCCTGCGCATCGCAAGTTTTGATTTTAATTTCTATCGCACAATGAGCCAAGTAAGTGTAAGGTTTCATGATGGGATTCAATTTAGGTAAGATCATGTTTCTTGCTTTTTCAGGTTTGTTATTAATTTAGGTCATGCGCCAAGAATGCGATTCATTTATGCATGAGCACTGAAAAATAGTAAATTTCATCGGATCAACTGCTAGATTGACTGGTTATATTGAAACTGTATGTCTTCATTTCTGTGTCAAGCATATTCGGATTCCGGAATGTTTTTTCATTGCATGAATGAGTCGTGAAAATTCAATCAGATTCTGATGAATTTCATGCACGTAAGACGAAGATACGTTTCAAGTGTTGTGCTTTGGCTAGACATTGAGGCGATATATTTTTGTTGTTGTTGAAAATTGAATAATACGAATGATCGAGAAAAGTTTTGAAATTTTGCCATCGAACTGCGTCAATTTTCACTCGGATTTTTGCCTTACGACGGGCGTCAAGAAGTTTAGATTTTAATGTTAATTCCTGTATTTTTCGCGGTTGCGGGAATAAATTCATCAGATGGCAACGAAAATCATTCAGTTTTAGTTTTAATAATGAAAATAGTTAATTTTTAGGAAAGTTCGGATTAACCCCCAACAGTGTTGCAAGTCGCACTCGGAGTTTCGCTCAATGACGATTCGAGCGCGACGGAATGAGGATCGTTCGCGGACGCGAACCTGTCAACAAGTGCATTAGTTCTTACTTGATGGGAACTGATGAATAATCAGAAAACTACATTTTTCCCCCTCATTCCCCGCCTTTTTTCTTTTACACCAGGAAAAATCGTAAAGAGAGGGAAAACGGCGAATTTTTCGGGGGGAAACAAAAACGCGACACGGAAGCGCGCAATGACGCTGTCACGGAAAAATTTTTGAAATATGGAGAAGCAAATGTGGTAAAAATGTTCAGGAGATGTGAGATGGATGATTCGAAATGACGTGAGTCAAGAAGTTGGCATGAATGAAACGCACTTCAAGGACGCATTCCGAGGGGAATTCTGCATCACTTCATTTTTTTTTCTTCTGATTTCGAAGGAAACCACATGAGATTAAAGAATAAAAAAAAGCTGCGTTTTCGTGGGCTATGGGAAGCAAAGGTCAAGAAGATTTCCCGATGTGCCTCACAAATAAAACAACTGTGAATAACAGCTTCCTATTTTCCCGGTCAAAGTCAGAAAAATGTTTCCGCCTGTACAATTCATGGGCAAGCGATTTCTTCTTCAAATTCAAGTCAAAGTCAAGAAAAGTATAGTTACTCTGCGTCTCCTCGCTTAATTTTTTCGACATCCTGTGAATTATGGACAATTATTATTCGTACAAGTAATATTTTCACAATGATTTCACAGAATTCGAACTTACTTGAAATTTATAAATTGAAGCTTTTCATGGCATGCAACTTCAACCTTGGAAGGAATGCGTTGAAATATTTTTTTTCGAGAATAGTTTTCGGGAAAATAAATTATGTTGTTTTTTCTAAAAAAAAAAAAAACAACTCACAGAATCTTCCTCATGATGAAAATACCAGTAACGTTTGTATGCATGGATTTGTTCTTCTGGCTCCATTGCCAAATTTTTCCGTCATGCAGTGCGTTTCGAAATCTGAACAATAACAAAACTACAGAACCTCTGAAAAGTTTTCCCAGCACCCAATAATTGAAAATTCTGGTTGTTTTATAATCTTAATATTTGAAAACTTATTCTTGAATGCATATCAGGGATGATACGTTTATTTATACTCGTCTTATGGCACCATATTTGATGAGAGGATGCTTTGAAGACAGAATTTTTCAAGTTTACATGCTTCATTTTCCGCGGTTTAGAATTCTTGATGCTAAAATGATGGTTTCATTTTCTGTGATCAAAGAAGCACATTTCCAGGGTAAACTTAATCCTTCAATGAACTCGATTTATGCTGCACAAGATTTTCTCGCGTGAAAACATTCTCAGAAACCAATTATATTTTAAAATAAGAATTTAATTAAATTTATTGATAGTGATCTGCATCGTCTCTTACGGCCAATGCGTACATTTCATGTTTGACAAAATACGTACACTTCAGAATATATGAATGCAATAATGAAAAAATAAATTTTGTCAAGACCAAAACATCCCGTCAGGTAAACAAAATTACAGTGCATGGTAGGAAAAAATATAAGAAAAGTTTCATTGAATGAAATAAAACGATATACAGTATAACTTTCGCTGGTGTGAGTTTGAAAAAAAAAACACTTGCTTTAAATATGAATCTCGTGTCATTCAATTCACAGAGTTTGTTTTTTTCATCAGTACAAATTTCACTTACACTTAAGTCGCATACGTTTGGAAATAGTTCTGCCATTGCACTTTTTGATGGTTCGCTAGAAAATGGATTTTTTTCCAGTACACATTGCTGACGAGTGCAAATTATTTTTCCATGCGTTTAGATTGTGAATTTTGGTTGTTCCTATGACGGTTTTGGATTTTAACTTTACGATGGAGTATTTCAGCAGAGGAGTAAAATAAGTTCACCTTCGAGTTTTCGTCAGTCTAATGCATTCGGCACCCTATAAATTACCTTGATCTACATCTTATCGTTCGCTTCCCGAGAATTTTCCCAAGGATTTCCCATGGCAATTTCCGAATGAACCCGACAATCCGCAATTTCAAAGCGGCACTTGAACCGCAAAATATTCCGTCCAACGCATACGGATGAAACTTAAAAGTTTGCATGGAAATGGCAAGGAGCAATTTTCCTCGGTTTACTGTATATATTTTATTTTTTATTTTTAAGCCAGCAGCAGACTCTATAAACGTTCAAAGGCTCTCGACGACCTTTTCCCAAGACTTTATCCGGGAAAAAACCTTGTCGACAAAACGGCCGTCAGCAGCGTGAAACCATGCAACATCCCCCAGCCATCAAACATCCCAGGGTAATACGTGCAACACATCGCATAATCTCCTTCTTGTCTACCCGCTTACGATCCCCAGAACTGATATCTTCTCTATAGTGTATACGATATATGGAGATCCTCGGGCAGCAATGCCTTGCCTTGCACATCCGAAGGGTCGAACAAAAAAAGAAAAGAAACTAATCTAGTAAAAAATTCAAGGAAGAAACTTCCAGAAATTTTCACAAGCAAAAATTAGCATTTAGACTCAAATATTGACTCGGTTCATCAAGATCATCAGGGATGATTTAATTTTACTGTTTTTAAATGAAATGTGCAGATCCCCGAGCAAATACACCTAACATACACATATATGCGGTTGCGACCTGACAAATGTTTTATCGATGTTAAAACAAAATTATTCGGAGGAATATCATCAATAAATCTAGCATTTAAATCGCACGCAAAAGGTCGATCCAATTTATTTGGAATTTTATTTATTGCCCTTTTCAGGCCGGGTCATGATTGCTTTGGTCGTGTGTGAAAAGTAACTTAGTGTTCTCCGAAAAATGTATTTTGGAAATCGCAGCTTGAGAATGAGATTCAAATTTGAAAGAAGAAAAAACAGCGAATACTACAAATTTTTATTTTGACTTGTAAAAATGTAACTTGATCAGCTTTTGAATGGTACAGGATTTTTATTTTTACATCACCCATCATGGATTCATGGTTTTAATCATTCGACTTCCGTATAGACCCAATATTTCAAAATATGGGGATTTTCCTGTTACTTGAAACGGAATTGAGAGGGAACAAAGACTCAGAAGAAAGTAGCAGACTTTCTTGAATTAGACGGGAGATGAATGTAATGTTCAAACTCACGAAAAAACTCATTTCCACTCCTCTCGAATTTTATTCATCAAATTTTTGTGTTACATAAAACTTTGGCCATGAAAAAAGAAACGAACCCTGGTAAACACATTTGAAAAGTTGAATAAGCGATTTTATTCATATTTTCAAAGTTTGAAAGTCGCATCATGCACACGTTAAAAATACTGTAACAAATTCATGGGCTTTCGCGAGATTTTTATTTGTGCATCACACACCATGGCTCCAACCAGTTGGCATCCTTACATGCATATTATTTCAACATTTAGGATTTTATTCCTCGCTGAAATAGTATTCCAAAAAAATGAAGCCACGGCACACAGAAGTGCAATTAACTGACTTTCTCGAACCATCGAGCCGATATCGATATTTCATTTTTGTCAGCCTCGTACCTCAACTTTCAGATTTCGCCGTTGTTGAATAAACTGATTTGTTCGACAATAACTGGTTGAAAATTTACTGGCCCACCCTGTTAAACAAGATAAAAATAAGAAAAAGAGAAAACCTCATCCGAGCTCGCTGTGTGTTCGTCCCTCGTCGGCAATAAATCGTCAGCCCGCCGGTTAGAGTTGTCAGCGCCGGAGAAACACGCATTCAATCATCGATTATCATATGCAGAGAAACTGCGTTTTTTCCCCTCCAGCTCAGGTTTTCACGGGTTTCATTTATGGGCTTCGGAACCAAGATGCCGACGGGCATGTAAAAGTGCGATATGCATCGAGGCGTCACCGAGATTCACTCGGAACTAAGAAAAATGTATCCATTTCCCTTATTGGAGTCGATCACTTCATAAAGGGGCGACACAAGAAAGATGGGGTTTTTTTTAATGCTATAGCAGTAAAAAAAAAGGAAATCTCGGAAAGTTTGTACTTGATAAGGAGTTTTAATGCGTATTAGCTCTAAGCGTCGGCTGGAACTTTTAGCTATTGTATATCGATGCTGTCAGCATTTTTTCTACTGATTTATTTCAACACATTCAAATCCAAATTAAATTATTTACGTTTTTCCGGAAATATGCATCACAATCAGACATAAAAATTATGTTGAAAGGATACTAAAAAAAAAATCCAGAAAAGATCAAGTAAATTCTGCAGATGCTCGTCTGCCGTCTGTTTTTTCCCCAAAGAAGTGTCTAATCATGATTCAGTCTTTTTGAAGTTTCTCTTGAGATGAAATGTGCAGGTAAAATAAAATAAATCCATTGCAAAATGTTTAAATTTCCCGCACTTGAAATATCAGAGGATTCGAAATAAATTTAACTCAGTATTGTACTCTTGAGTCCTTCCACATTTACTCAAACGAGCAAGAAAAATCCAATACTTATTTTCCAACAATTTGAAAATCAATGGTCATAATTGTTTCGTGAAACGACGCTTAACAAGGTGAATTCCACAACCCCGACTGTGAGAACAAAAACTGCTGCAGATTACAGTGAATTTCTGAAAAATAATTCTTTTTTTTTCTATATTTTAGGATACTATGAATGGATTTCTTGGACCATTTTTCAACTTCCACACGTTATATACTCGCGGGTTTCATTTTTTTTTTCATTGGAATAAAATACGTACCCCTATCCTTCGGGTTTGAAAAAAAAAATCTCCTTCCGGAAAAATAAATAAAAAGAGCGTGCGAATCTTTCTTTGCGCAGATCATTTTGCAGCAAAATGCAGATCCTCGGTCATGATTTTCATGAAACGAATGGCAAACCACAGAAACCAGGACAACTTGAATTATAGCCGTGTCACAACACGCATACACTTTCCGACGGGTTATTGGCACAGAAAAGCCGTCGCCAGAATAAAAAATAAAAAAAGAACCCATCGCATCAGCATGCCAATAATTCGAGGAATGAGACTCGGGATATGATGTTCTCCCCAAGCGGATTCCACTTCGTACAGTATCCATACTTCCCCACTCCAGCACGACTTCCCGACGACAAAAGTTCTTCAAATATTGCGGAATATCCGACATTAAAAGCAAAAGAATAAAAATAAACATAAACATAAAGGAGAGGGCAAACCAAATTACGCAGAAAGGAAAAAAGTGGGGAAATGTGCAGAGGAAACATCGTTGACAAGCAGGGGTTTTAACGAACCCTTGACGAGTTCAAAAACACGTGTGAGCACTCGAATTCTTTTTACGATGCTCCCATGATGAGGGAAAATAAATGATCCTTGAGTCGATCTCTCTTGAATGAAATTAAAATTCAATGCGAATTCGTGACACTAAATTAAGTACTGTAACTGATGCACGATTGATTTCATTAAAATTCCCAGGCCATGGATTTCGCGGAATTTTTGTCGCAATTTGGTTCATCATCTGTTATTGGGTCGGCACGGAATCCAAGCGTCGCATTAATCTCCGATGTTGAATAAAAGGCATTTCATCTTTCAGTTCCAGAAAATTTCTCAGACGGTCTCTTTGTGATTCATATAATTTTTCAGCTGCATCACCGTCAGATTTTAAAAACAATATCGCAGATGATAAAAAAAATGCCCCGAGTGGAATTTAGAAAATTTGTCCACAGACATCAGACAGAATTTAAACACACGAATCTCATAAAAAAGTTCACGCGACAGAAATAGCGACAGAAGAATGTACTTCTGAAATCAGTGCTCTTTTTCTAAGCATTTCATTATCATTATTTCGAACTAAAGTAATTAAATATCCTTCACCACCTCAAAAGTCTCCGCGCCATACAAACTTAATTAATTCTAAAAGGGTGTCGATAATTGATCGACACTTTTTTTAAAAGGAAAACCAAGCATTCTTGTGCATCCTGGAAAATTTGGACACATTTTTCTTTAAATTTTGGTGCCACTGTTGAAATTTGCTACATAGTTAATGATTCAGACAGGAGCTATTGATGCTTCAAAATATGTTGAACATTTTCATCGACTGATTATTTCAAATAAAAAAACATTAAGAAAATATTTTGGAAAAATGTTCGTCTCATAGCACCTGCAATTTTTTCCTTTGTCAATGAAACAAATTGACATTCGCGGAGTTTCGATACGCCAGTAAACGAGGTAATTCTGAACCAGTCAATTAATTACATGCAGTTCAGCGTGTCCTTGACCAAATAAAAATGCAGAATGCCATCCTGATGTAATGACTGCTGTGCACCAGATTACACCTGCATTGCGACATTCTTCTGCGGAGCCATAATCCCGACGGAATGTCCCCCCCCCTCTCCCAAAAAACTTGAAATCACAAAAAATGACTAAAAAAAAATACTTTCAGTGCAACAGGTGTGGGAGCCCAGGGTTTGACGATCGCACCCCGGGTCGTCCGAGGCGCCAATTAACGTCATTCTCGCCCGCGGCGGCGATCACTCAAGTGACAGGTGCTCGCGTCCTGTTCGTGTCGACGACGACTTCGTTAAACCTCGATCGACACTCCATGGAATAGACGACACCAATGATAGACGAAAATAAAGCTCTGCTTGCAATAAACTACACGCTCAAAAAAGAAAAACATGGGGAAAACACGGGGAAGGGAATCAACCGGAAAATACGGCTCCGGAAAACTCCTTAACACACTATTGACTGTCTTCTTTTTAAAAACGGCGCTTCGCAAAATAACGCCGAGCATAAGACCTCGAGTCCGTAAAATATGCGTGAAATACTATGTGAACAGGAATAATTATAGTAGATTAAAAAATTAATCTAAAAAACCACGTTTTTCAAGTAAGACTAAAAAGCACAAAAAAATTTAGTAGATTAAAAAATTAATCTAAAAAACCATGTTTTCAAAAAGCAAAAAATAACCTTAAATGTGGTGCGCATCTATTTCATTTGTATTTCACTTCTTCCCAACAATCTCCATGCGCACCACGTTTAAGGTTATTTTTTGCTTTTTGAAAACATGGTTTTTTAGATTAATTTTTTAATCTACTAAATTTTTTTGTGCTTTTTAGTCTTACTTGAAAAACGTGGTTTTTTAGATTAATTTTTTAATCTACTAAATTTTTTTGTGCTTTTTAGTCTTACTTGAAAAACGTGGTTTTTTAGATTAATTTTTTAATCTACTATAATTATTTTATTCTTTTTAAAAAATATTCTTATAATTAATTTTTTCACAAAAGATTGCATTGTCATCAGTTTCTAGGCTATCCTGAAAGTTTCAGCTTGATAGCTAGTCGGGAAGTGAGTGAAATTTGAGTTTCAAAATTTGATCCGGACAAACAGACAGACAAGAAAGTGAGTTCATAAAAACGTGGTAAAAAGTACCAAGCAGTCGTCAGATATTGGAAATTTTAAACTGCTCGAAGCGTTTATGATTATCGTAATTCAAGAAAACCTGATGAAGAAATTCCTGCAGAATGGCTTCGAAATTTTTTTTATGTACAGTAATAGTCTTCGTCGCATGACGAAGCATCAAAAATAGCGCCGAACAGAATTTCTCCACAAAAAAACAGAGCAAGTTGAACTGGGCAGTTGTTGACAAAGTATTTCATCAATAAAATTGATTTGGTGGTCAAAATGAATAATACTTTAGCATGTTTTTCTTTCGTTTGAATTGTTTCGCACGGCAAGGTTTTTCATTTTATTTTTTTGCGGAAAAAAGTTGCATTGAAACTCCAATCGATTAATTATTAAAATTTGTACAACTTTGAGAGTATTTCAATTAGTAATTGGTAATATTTTCCCTAGTGTGATCTTGTGTGTGAATCGTTTTCAGCTGTCAATGTCTTAGCGGCAATATTTTTAGAGACGTGTTTGTCTGGAACGCGCTCTTTTGAGGCGCGCCGTTCTGGGACTCGCATATTTTTTACCCAGCTTACTTATCGCATCAAAAAAATACATCATCCAGTTCGAGCAAGAGCAAAAATAAATTATTCAGATATTTTTCTCGGAGGTGTTGAAACTTTTGGGAAAGCCCGCGGACTGGCTGAGTGATGATACGCCCAGATTTTAAAATGTTATTCATACCTCGGACTCTTCATTCCTTTTCAAAACCCCCTAACCTGTCTGTACTGAATTGGATCGAGGAGCTACGCTCGGGTTTTCTCACGACCTATGAACACGATTAGTAAGAAAACTTCTTTTTATTCTCGATATCAACATAATTAGATATCTGGTGACCGGAAAGCTTGTAGAACCAGCTCACGGCCCGTTGCTTTGATTCTTTGGTCAGATATACAACATACTTCGAAGAAGTCAAGAAAAATATGGGACGATGGTTGAGACATGGAGTCTTTCATGCCTTTGAATCCATCAGTGCAACAAAGGCGTCGTAATTTAAAAAGCAACTCTTTTTTATGGTCGGGCGTATTACAGCGCAGTATTAGAAAAAAGCGAAGTGGAAATCAATTTCAGGTGAGTTCGATCATGCTGATTTAATAATTAGATTTCATTTTTCGGGAAATTAGAATATCTGGTAAAAGCATTATTCTGAATAACGTTAACGAATTTATGTTCGGGTTCAGATGAAATACGAGCTCTTTTTTCTGGGGACATTGCTTTAAAAACCCAGATGAATTCTTCATACAGCGTCACAAAATGTCTATAGATGAGCTCGATGGATTTAACTGAAAAATGATCAGGTCTCATTTTTCCTCATTTGGACTAATGCAGCACAAAATTAGCATTAAAAGATGTTAATGCTCATTCTTCCAAAATGATCAATGACACTGCAGCTGAATTCGTCGTCCTTCTCTGAACCTAAAAAATAAATAAAATAAAATAAACCAAACTTGAAAAAGAAGATTATTGTTTGGCTTCCAAGGAATTTTAAGAAAAAAATGTCCTCATGACTCTTGAAAATATCCCACAAAAAATAAATGAATGATTTTTTTCGATTGATGTTTCCAGAAAAACTGCAAGGTTTCTTTTTACGTGTTTCAAGGTGCACTCAGTCACGCTCACGATGTCTTTAACATGCAGTTTTATGGACCAAAAGCAGGCCAAATGAACCATTTGATGGTTGTATGAACCAGTCGCAAAAGCGAAGCACACCATTTTATTGGGTGGTTCTTGTGAAATATTCTGCTTTCATCGCGGGTCTTCCAAGTTCAGTCAGAATGAGATACGTCGTTCGTAATGTGGGCAATTTTAGAATCCCTTCTTTCCTTCACGAATTATTAATTTTACTTCGGGCTGCTTGAAATTCGGTCGTTACTTTTAAAGTTACATTCCACGAAATTTCATTAGAGCTGAGACTGTACCCACTCACAGGTAGGTTCGCGAAGAGATATTTTATTTCGCGGATGAGTTGTAAAACTGAGCATTTCTTGAAGCCTGATAAGTTCAGAGTGTATTCACAGCTTTTGTTTTATGTTCTTGAAATTTTCAAAGTACAGTATTACCTGGTATTTTGAAAAATACAGGGTAAGCAAAATGATCCTGCACTTGAAGCTTTATGAGGACTCTCGGGCGAATTTTTTCTTCCAGGAACGGACTGAGGAACTGTTTGGTGCTACGGAATAAATAAGGATTCCCTAATTCACGGGGTACCCAAGTAAGATACGGGCCCACGGGCCAGATCCGGCCTGTGGAACATTCCTTTGGCCCGTGATAGTCAACCCACAAGCTACCAGCACGAACTTCAATTTTTGAGAACCTATATGGGTTTAATCCAATAACTCTCTAACACAAATTTTGAGGAATTCTTGGGAAAATCTAGACCATTGTCAGTGCACTGTAGCTTGCACTGCGAAGAAAAAATTGCAGAAAGTGTACATTTTTCCAGAACCCTACACGAAAAATAAAATGAAGAATAAGTCATAATTTTTTTCTTGCGACCGGCACTGACTATCCTCCTTGCCAATATATGCGGCCCACCTTCAGTTTCGATTTGTCCGCACCACTGCGGCCTAATTCATAGTTGTTATTAATTTTTTTTTAAACCGGTAACTGAGTAAATTGCGTGCTGTAACACAGTGTTCCCCAACCCGTGGTCCGCGGACCGCCGCCGGTCCGTAGAATTTTTTTGCCGGTCCGCGGGAAATTTCTCCAGGCTAATGCATTTGTCAAAAGTAGCAATGAAGGATGTTACAGCTAGTATCTTTATCTCAAATTTTGGCAAGACAATGGCAGTTGAAATTATTTCATGAAAAACATGTCTTGGCTTTTCTCCTATAATACTTCAGACAAATTTTTACTTGACTTAATACATTATTTTAATTTTTGAGTCTGAAAAACCTTTCTTCAGGCCCACCTTTCCATTTTTTTGAAGAAATTCCACTATAGCTGCTTCAATGGTTCTTGACTTAATTTTTGCACAAAAAATCGCAGAATCTTTTCAAATACGGCACTTGCAATTTAAGCTGGCTTTCAATCAAAACGTTTTTGAGCAGGCAAAAAGTTTTGCGGAAATTTGCTGGTCCTCAGAAAATTTCATGAACCTTCTTTGCTGGTCCCCAGAAATTTTTTTGGAAATTTGTCGGTCCACAAAATTTTTTTTTTTAATTTGCTGGTCTTTGGTGTAAGGAATAAAGGTTGTACCCATGAAATTCCCGCATTTCAACATTTCAGCAAAGTAAAAAGTATAAGCAAAAAATCCCTATGCAAGAGGAAATTCCGTGGAATTTCCCATTGCGCCATTCTTGGTTTTTTGCGCACCATTTTTTTCTTATTCTAATGATCACTCTCAATCTGCAATTTTTTGCACTTGGTTGTCCTGCAAAAACTGTGTGTTGTGATTTGAAAGTTTCTGTCTTGTGTTTTGGAGACTTTCTTATCAACTGATTTCAATATCTTATTTATAGTACTGTATTTAGCATCTGTATCGTCTTTCTTTTATACCAAAAAAATAAACCTATCTTTTCGTTTGGTGTTTTCACCACAAAAAAACCCTGCCATGTTTTCCTTGGCGGATCGTGCGTTTTATTTAGATTATAATCATTTAATTACAAACGGTCAAAACGGTCGGGGATCACAACAATGTAACAAACAACAAACAGTACTTTCCTGTTATCTCAGTACCTCATTCCTAGACCGCACTACCATCCAGAAAAATATTTAGGACAAGTTCATAATCACGACAACCTACCAGAAACTGTGAATTTTATTTTTCTGCATTCTGAGATAACAGGAAAGTAGGTACTGAGATAACAGGAAAGTAGGTACTGAGATAACAGGAAAGTACCCAAACAACAAACAAGTGAGTGACGGAATAAATAACCAACCTCTCTTCATGGTGTGCTCCCCGAAGACGGAAGTGGAGTTGCGGAACGTGGGGCAATTCCAGCGCTCTGCGGCGAACTGGCTCTGGCACTCGCGGATCCCGCGCAACGCACCCTGCGACACGCTCCGAATGGAATTGGCGTCCAGGTCGGCGAGCAGCGGGTGTTGCCGGCAAATGGCCGTCTCCCAGTCGACGACGTCGTCGTCGCCGTCGGCGTCCTTGCCGCTGCCGTTTTTGCCGGACACGGCGTTGCCGGGGTCGCTGGGGACGCCGCAGAAGGCGCGATAGACGGCGGTGCCGCCGGCGGGGGCGTCGCTGGCCATCATCATGGTCGTGGCGGCGATGGACGCCGCTGCCGGGAAGCCGACTTGCTGCTGTTGCTGCTGCTGTTCCTCCAAAATGCCCAGGTACCTGACATATGACAAATGAAACATTCGTAAACCTCGAGAGGTTCTGTCGTCATCCAAAATTCTGGATGCAGTAATTACGTACTTGGTAAATATAAAAAGGTCTATAGGAGATTTTAACCTTAATTTGAAAGACAAAATGCTTTTCATTTCGTGGAAATCGACATGATTTAAAAATCACAGAGAAAATCTGTTGATATTTTTGACAATCCCAATAATGCGAGACATTAAAGCATGATTTAAAAATCACAGCGAAAATCTGTTGATATTTTTGACAATCCCAATAATGCGAGACATTAATGCATGATTTAAAAATCACAGCGAAAATCTGTTGATATTTTTGACAATCTCAATAATGCGTGACATTAATGCGTCAAAAAATTACCCGAGCAAGCAGCTCAATTCACGTAAAATCCCAAGATACCCTTAAGAAGATTTTTAGAAAATAAAAATATTTATGAGGTCCTTACATACAGCCTCATCAGGGCAAGTCTCTGATGAATATACATTTTATACTCTGACAAAAAAAGCTTCTGGATTACTCAACAGCGGGGAATTTAAATTGACGTGGGGTTTAGGAAGGAGTTCAAAAATGAAGCAAGATAAAATTGATGAATACCACCTGAGGCATCATTAAAATATTACTTCAATACTAAACCTCCCAAGTTAAAAATGTGGGTGATCATTGAGTAAGTCTCAAACCAGCAAGCAAAAAATATCTGTCTCAAAATGGGATAGCGTGGTAGATTTGGACCAATTAAGTTTATCCTTCGATAAAGATATGCTTGACCAAGTTGATAATTATAATTTAATTTGTTTGTGCACTTCCTCATTCAGAGCCAATTCTTTCCTTATTCGGAGTAGAAATATGCTGCCCAATTCGGAAATTTCGCCAAATAAGAAAAGGCAGAAAAGATTACAGCTGGACTCTCTCCTTCTACAAGAAAAAAATTCAAAGGACCAAAGAAAAATTCGTCGCGGAGAGAAACCAATGAAACCACACAAAAAAATCGTTCTACAGAGGAAATCATTGTAGAAAAGATCTTCGTAGAGAAAGAGAGAGTCCAACTGTTATCGTGAGGAATATTCAACACTGTTTTTACTTTTTATGCTGAATTTAATATTCAGCCAACGCGAAACCGATCGATGTTCAGGCGTAGAACCAGAATACGCACGACAACTTGTCTTTCCAAAACACAGAGCCTTTTTTTCTTTTCTTTTCACGGGAATATTTCCACTCTAACGTTAGCTGTTCTATAACGCATCATTTTTTGCACTTCGCAGCAGCAGCTTGGCCAGGAAACGGCTCCGAAAAATCGTCCAATAAAATTCTGTCTCGGGCCTCTTGGCCAAGCGACGATAAATTGACCGATTTGTAAGTATAACTGAGCTTGATTCGAATGACATTATTCCAGCACGAGTGGGGGGGACGAAATTTAATCAGCCACGGAACAGAGGAGTACTGCGATATTGCCTCGATATACGCCGCCTAACCTTCTCCCTTGCGTAATCCAATTAAGCGACATCGTGTCGGTCGTGAATGCCGCCCTGTTATATATCGCTCCGATCATAATTAGGCGATGGCTGGCTTCTTTCTGCTCTCATCCCTTTTTTTTTTACAGCCTTGACTCATAAGCCAACATTTATGGCTGTCGAATATGGAAAGGATGGACGGTTAATATTCCGGTTGCGCGTAACAGTAGCTGCCTTTTTTCCGACCTCATTTGCATCATTCCGGCGAAATAAATCTCTGCTGCTTGAAAAAGTAAATTAGAGGCTCGGGGGTAGTAAAGCAGAAGATTGAGCTGCAGTGGAAGGGACTAATTAGTCCTTTCGGACACACGGTGAATTATTTTTGTCGGTTTATTTATTTTTTTTCTATGCGGTTTCTGGGAGGCAAGGGAAAGTTATTTCTGGAAATAAAGCCCAAGAACATCTGCAGCATTTTTTTTCTCATTTGTTTACTGCATAGTTTCAGAGTTTCCAGCATATTCAGGGAAGCGCCCTGAACTGCTGAAAAAGATTCAAGAAATTCAACAACGAAAACAGCAGGAATTCACTTTACTGGCATTTAGGTGATTTTTTTTGTTTTACTTGCAAGCATCGAAATAAAAAAAATTTCACCCTCAAAATCGGGAAAACAACATTCTTCAGGCAATCATGTGTTGGAAGAAGACTCTCAGTAATAAATGCAAAACATGTTTTTGAAAATTTTTCCGTTGTAAAGTAACCACAACCCAAAGATTGGAGTCAGAAAAATATTTTCTGATGGAAAGCCTTCTCTTTTTTTTGATTATCTAAGAATTCCAAATTGTTTTCTCCCGTCAGTTTTGTCTATTTTCTAAACAGAAAATTAAAATTCAGCAGTATGACTTTTTCTTTCGTTGTTGTCGATGATCAGCGACATGATGTTTTCTCATTGGACTAAATTTTGTCTGATTCATGTGATGATTTGGGGGTTAAAAGACGGCCCTCATAATTTTTCGTCATTGTACTCATTGACCATTGGTTTTTACTGAGATTGTATCCAATTTATACCAATACTGGTTAAAATGCAAGTGTGAAACACGTTTCACAGCAGATAGAAGTTCAGGGGCAGATGAGAAATATTTTCATTTTTTTGTTTTTCAACTTTTCATCAGAAGATCTTTCTTAATAATTGCCGTGACGTTTTCCGTGTGATTTATCTGTCAAGGATTCCTCGAATATTTTAAACTTTTATAAAAGTTTAAAATAATTTCGTCAAATTGTCGACGAATTTGTAGTTGATGATCAATAGGCTCTGGAGTTAAAATTCGACTGACAAATGTGAAGAATTCGTCAAAAAAGTTCTTCGTGTGTGAGACATCCCAGGAGAAGAAATATAAATTATGAGCTAAAAATTCTTCATATACTTCTTACAATTCGAACTCGGAAAAAGGTGGATCAGAATTTTTTCAACTCATTGACGAATTTTTCATGTTTTTTTTTCTGGTTAATCCATGGATTGGAGCTTTCTTCGCGAGTTGAATTTCTGTCGAGGCACATGAAGATTCGTCAAAGACCCCTCTTCGTGACAAATCTCAAGGGAAGAAAAAATAAATTTTATGAAAGGAACATCCTCTCGTTGTTTAATTTTTTTCAATTTTCACATTTTTAAATTGTGATCCCGAGACACAGAACATGTTTGAAGGGGGGGGTTTGGGGTGGACTAGTGGCCAGGAAAGTAGAGCACAGTGGACCGAGAGAGAGAGAGAGAGAGAGAGAGAAGGGCCCACCTATAAATCGTGCGGCACGGCGTAAATCATGGGTACCCCGGAGCCCAGCGACACGGGTTTTAATCGCGAGCAGCGTAGCCATTAAATCAACTCGGGCGGTTAATAAACGCCACGGCCGCCGCCGGGATGAAAACGTCTCGTTAAACACCGCCACTGCGGCGTCCGATGACTATCGCAACCCCACAGACTGGCTGGACACGAAAACATGCCCTCCTTCCCTTCACTTACAACGCACAGCATAAGGTTCCCCGCAACCTGGGCATTATTATAAAGGGAGAGTGAGTGAGTGAGAGAGAACCCATGATGGACTCATTATCGACGCAGATTATACCCACACCTGCACATCACGTCCACTCTACCGAAGGAATGTCCCATTTCAGATGATCTATCGCATTTTCTAGAATCTAGACTCAAATACAGTGCTCGATTTTCCAGCTTTAAAAGAAGGAAAGTCCCCGAAAAAAGTAAAATGGTCAAAACATCCACGTATATAGACCACACTGATGAAGAACGACGTGCTGGCCGATATGCAGTATACAATCTCATTACAACAAACAAATTGAAGGGACAAGAAAAAAATTTGTTTTTAAACAAAAATTCGTTATATCAAGATTGATGGATTTATTAAAAATTTGGGAGATTTTTGCGCTAACTGGGGAGACTGTAGAAAATAAATTTGTTACAATGAGATTAAGCTAAGCTGCGCCTTAAGGATAACTGCCGGGACTTAAAAAAAATTGTTGTAGGCAAAAATTCGTTAAAACAAGATTTGTTGTAATGAGTTTCTACTGTATTTGAGATTTTGCCTTCGATTTGCGCGGACTCAAATTTATTTACACCGATCTTGATATAACATTTTTTTTAATCATTCAGTTCTAATATGGCAGCCTATATAGAATAGCATTCCACATGAACATGATTTTTCCGTTTGTGAAACGTTCACAGAATAAATGTAATTTAATTATTGTAAAGGAAGCGTTTTTCTCCTCGCAGATATTGCTAAATGTTTCAAATTGAAGCGAAGTTGTGGTAAAAAAAAAAGTCTCCACATTTAACTGGATCATCTGAGTTCTATGAATGAATGAACAGAAGGCTTTATTTTCCGCTTTTCAGCATTCACAAGGTTCAATCAACATTTCCACACCCAAACCAACTCCCCACCATGAGTTCTAAATTTGTATATGCCGTCTATTACAAGTTAAGGGCAGTATTTTGGAATTAACTGCAAATGTGCGGTTTAACTCCAGTCAGATGCGTAAGATACCTTATATTTATTACAGCGCAGTACTTGCACTTTAATTCATTTTTATGTCAGTGCCTCACGTTTAAAAATATTTGTCTAGTGAATAGACTTCGTAAACATTGGAAAAATGTATTATTTTAACTCGATGATCCCGAACATTCACTCGCAAACACTGCTGTAATTTTGAACAGTACTTTCGGTTTCACAAAAAATTTCCGTTTTTTAAGGAAACAGATGGCATTCTCTCATATTTGTCGAAGTGACGTGCACAGATGTGAATTATTAAATTCCTTTGAGGGAGTTTAGGATATCTTCTACGACATAATTGTTTTTAGATTTGTTAACGAAACATAGCACTGTAGTATTATCCGTATTATTAATCTTTCGCAATATCTTAATTTTCTCCTGACTGGGACGTGAAGAACAAAGTAAAATTGGCATTTGAGACTGAAAAGCATCAATACGAAGAACTCCTTTGGATAGGAGTTTATAATTCCCCGACTTAAGGAATATATCTCAATTGAGAGAAGAATGTAAATAAATGAACTTTCTTGAACAAAGCCCGCATTTTTTTTATAAATTTGCTTCGAGGCTCCTATTTGGTCAAAGGAAAGCTAATCAGACGTTGAATTGTGAAAAATTTGATTCTGAAGGCCTACTGAAGTAAAACTGGAAAACAACTCGCACGATTTTAAAAGAAAAATAAGCCGTCCAAAATATGAATGAACCTCGTATATACATGAATGGATCCTTCAGCAAAGTCGCCGAAGCAGACACAATCGCGTTAAAACCTTTTGCGGGCCCGGGTTTAAAAAAAAAAACACTCTGCATTTCCATTCACGCAACAACAAAAATATACAAGGAAAAGGCGGCGGAATTCCGCAACTAAGAACCGAATTACCCAGCTATATACACGGCCAAATAAAATAGCGCAAAAAAATAAAGAGAAACCTCGCCTTCTCTTTCATTCAAAAACCCCGGGCTTCCCTTTGGACATAAATTACGGCTTGCCTAAATGGCCCTCAACTCTTCCTTTTTTTCCTCAACCCCCCTTCGATGCGCAACGGCTGCCGCTAAAAGGTCGCCGGAAGAATACAAACAGCGCGGGGCGGCGAGAGTCGGAGAAAAATAAGGCGGCTTTCGGTTGCGTCGGCAGCGACGCAATCGAGGTGCTGACGCATTATAATTTTGTACCTTATGAATTTCCCCGCCGAAAAAAAAAGTTGTTCCCAGGTACAGTGTATGAAGAAAAAAGGGCTGAATACTTTCCTGGTGCTCGAGAGCTCAACACTGCTGGGAATATGTCATTACTAGGTTTTTTTTCTCCTCCGGAAGTGACCCGAGCCCCGGGGGTTTCCTTCTTCTTTTTTTTTTGTGTCAGGCGGTCGACGGAAAAAGTGACCCGCTTATTCAAGCTGGTGAAGGGAAGTGCAACTTTCCACTTCAACCGACGAATTCGAAGTAGTCGTGAAACATTTTTTTTAATGCCATGATGATTAAGGAAGCGATGAATGTATTTGAATGGCTCAAAAATAACCCCTAAGCAATTGGTATTTAAAGTCTCTTTTCTTTAAAGTTGAAACCTCCGGCTATCATCAAACATTTTCCGTTCCTTTCGGAAGCTTATCATCAAGAAAATTCCTTTTAAGACATTAAAATCAAGTTACAATACCGTTTTTAATATTATGGCTATCATTCCAACGTATAATTCGGCAATCATGTCTGAAAAAGACCCGCTGAATATGACCTGAGCATATATGAAAAATCCGTTGAATATAAACCCCGCCCAAAACAAAAACCTTGATAAATTCATCGAAATTTTTTAAATAAAAAAATCTGTTAGCATCGGTTGGCGTTAGAATAGCACAAGAAATCTGGTCCTTCTTTTTTCATTTTACATTACTTGACTTTTTCTCTGGGTTTTAATTGTTTTGGTGCTGATTTATTGTACATGTACGTTGAAAATTCCAAAAAACGATACTCGAATGCACGCCTTACGTTGGAGTCAACCAGCATAAATTGAAAATTTGTAATCTTATTCCTTTGATTTTTTTTTATCTTTCCAGCTGAATACGAGGCTCACTGTCGTGAAATGCGCCAGGAATATTCCAGAGGAATAATAGCAGGACAAGACCTGTTTTATGACCGGCGAAAACGGTGCTCAACATTCAGCATGGGATATGTTCAGATAAATTTCAAATTTCGTGTACAAGCTTTTCCATGTAAATGACCCGGTTTACTTCGTTTTTTTTTATTGAAATCCCTTGGTTTAAAGCACGTAATGTTCTGCATTCAAGCACCGTTATCATGAAAGTATCTTGAATTGATACAAGCCCATCGCATCAAGTTCACTGTTTTTTTTTTTCATCGCCAACAACGAACAAACATACTATGATCTGGATTTCAATGCAGACTTTAAAAAGGATCTAGGACAAATCAAGACGGACAATTTGAGAAACGTCCGATTTAAGACAAGGCCAGTGTGAGACAGAAACTTTTTGAGACAGGGACAAATCAAAACAGAAACTTATGTAGACGGGGACAATTTGAGACAGGTACATCTGGTGACAGAGAGAATTTTGAGACAAAGACTATGGAAAGAAGCATTTCCTTGCTTTCATTCCTCTCCAGATTACTTGTAATACTCTGTAATTCACATACAGTATTTAAAATTTGAGAGGAATATAAAATTCCCGATATAAAATTATAGAAAACCAAAAAATTAGGAGCAAAAGAAAATAAAGAAAAACTTGTGTATGCAAAGTTACTTTGCGACTGTCTCAAATTGTCCCTGTCTCAAATTTGCTGTCCTATTTGTCCAGTCTTAAATTGTCCATGTCTCAAATTTTCTGTCCTGATTTGTTCAGTCTTAAATTGTCTGTCTCAATTTGTCCATATACCCTTTAAAAAGCGTGCAAAAATTACAGTGAGACCCCCACATGCAGACACCTTGACATGCAGACAATTCGACATAGGGACACTTATTTTCCCATAAAAAATTAATAAAAAGGCCCAACATGAGGACACTGACTTGACATAACCTAAAATTGATCTATGAAAAGTTCTTGGGCATTTCTCTCACCAATTTACCATCCATTTAGCTAATAAAAAAAATTACCTCCAGCAAAGAGGGACTTCCTTCTCTCTTTTTCACTTGAAAGTTACTTTTAAAAGAGATTACCAACATTTCTATGTACTGCGCACAGGTATCAGTATTCCATTCCCCAAATGTCCATATTGTGTTGAAATACATTGATTGAATCAGTTTCAATTGGAAGACAATTTTTATTTTCATGGAATTATGGTGAGTATTTTTTCCATAAAACACCAATTAAAATTAAATAATGTAAGTTTAAGGGAAAATGAGACTCAACTTCGTGTCATTGTGACTTATGGACACTCTATAGGCACCAATTACGTCCGCATCTCGGGGTCTCACTGCTAATATCACACTGTATCCAGCTTTAAGTTTTCAATTTCCCAAACAGATTGCATATAGTTTCAAAAATGAATCGGGGATAAACAGCTTCCAAGAACACGGACTGACCTTGGATTGCTCCTGAAGACGAATTGGGCAAAATAAAACAGGAAGGTGTTGGCGCGAAGGTGACACAGATGCTCGTTGCACCACAATTATTAGATTAAAATATTAAAACCAACCGAAATACAGTATTACTCAATTCCGTAAAAATAAAAAAATAAATCAGCTAGACCAACAAAAAAAAATACCCTGCAACCACAAGCTTGAGCATCAATCATGACACCGCTGATGTTGCGCAGAAACCGCACATGTTGAGAGGATGTGTTGACCCGAAAGACAGTAACCGCTATTCTTCGCACTATTAAGCCGGAAATCATGGAAAGGGAGAAAAAAATTGCATTCCACGCCTGGATTTCGCTTCTTCTTTATTTAAAAAAAAAAACGACCATTTGTGCTGGAAGTATGGCATTGTTCTACTACACGTTTTTAGTGGTTCATTCACTTCCGTGTCATCATCCTTGGATGAATCACATGAGCCGCTTTTTTTTCTGCACGTACTGAATAATGTTTTATTTATTTACCGGCTTTGTGAAGAAAAAGTTCCTCTTCCGGCACTGGGGGAAAAAAGAGGACCATTATTTGGTGCAGTTCGGTGAACGAAGAATTTTTATATGCCTTCTGCATGACTGGCTGGCAAATTTTTCCTCTTCGAATATACTTGAGACTTTATGGGCAGTATAAACGACTTTGAATGCGTCGAATGCCTCAAAAACCCAGCGACCCGAGGAATGAAACTTTCTTCTGGATATGCTGTATTTGCAAAATAAGAAACTTTCCCTCTGCCTACCGCAGTTTATTTCCAGTAACGATATTGAAACCCTTTCTGGCAAACTTTACGATGCTTGCAATTCGACGTCGAATGGGTTTTCTTTAAACATATTGAGAAGTTAAATATGGAGACGGAAAAACCTTCAGGAATCTTTTTACTGTACAAAGGTTTTTGAGCCAAGAGGTTTTATGAATTTTTCGGTGAATTTTTGAAGATGCTTGAGAGTGAATATTATGCTCAAAGACGCATTCGATGACATTTTCTTGCCAAGCACGATTGAATTCAAATTTGTAAATGCTGATGAAGCTCAATTTGGGGAAGTATTGATCAGCATGTTTCAACAATACAAATATTTTCGTATAGCTTCCATGGCTATACAATGTTCATTGATCAAAATGTCTTTCCTTGGATAATTTGTCTGCAGAGAATTTTTTTTATTTTGTGGAGTCCGTCTGAGTTTCATAACAGTATCGGGGATGTCATAATTTGTTTCAAAGATGTTGTGTGTAAAAATATGGATGAAGGCAAAAACCGTATGAATTTTGAACGCCTCGGATTTCTTTTTAATTTCTGGTCGTATGCATTTCCGATTTAAAAATAAATCGGATGAGGTGCAAACATGCTGGAAATTCAGATCCTCGTACTTGACGTACTGTACTGTTCTTGGTCTGTGTCCGATAAATTACGTGTCTCTGTCACTTGGGTGATCTGCTTTGCATACGAATCGTCAGGCGGAATGCAAATACTGTAGTGACATGAACTTGCGTGCCTCCTGTTGATTTTTTTTGCAGCTGGTTGCACCTTGAACTTTGTGCAACTTGAAGTTCTGTCCCTTGAAGTTTTGGTGGGCGTGTTTAATCCCCGGGGGGAAAATCTGGAGGGTTCAAAACTATTTTTACTGTACTTTCAGTAGGTATTTTCTGTTTTTTTTTAATTGCACTGACAAAATATGTAGCCTTGCTTTAAAACAGGTAGAGGAAGGGTAACACTAAACTCGTGTTATTCTTGGTTTCGATTTCAGAGATAAAAATAGAGAAACAAGACCATTCAGGGAGTTGAACTTAAGCTGATTTCATATACAATATTTTGAAATTATTGGAACCTCTCCATCTTTAAATGGTGAATTACTGCACACGACAGCAACAAAAAGCATTTCATGATACAGGCTGAACTCGCGCGTTTTTCTGAATGAAAATACGAGTACAAAATGTTATTTTCTCAGGAAATTTCTGCCTCTCGTATTTACAAAAAAAAAGTAATTTATTATGACTCACTGACTCAACATGAGGACATTGCATGATGAAATTGCATATGAATTTCACAAAATTTGACTTTTATTCAGCTTGATTGCAAGAAACAAGTATTTCCAACCCTGAGATTTATGCAAGAAATTTTTTTTTATTTCTTCCATCATTTTCCCATCCATTTAGTCAATTTAAAAAAGTACCTATTGCATAGAGGGACTTCCTTCTCTCTGTGTGACTTCAATGTTATTTTTGTAAATGCGTACATGTCAATGTACAGTACAGAGATACATTATTCAATGCTCCAATTGTTCTTATTGAGTTTAAAAGATATTCACTGAATCAAATTCAATCGGCAAAAAAAATTTTCATGGAATTCTGAAGAATATTTCTTCCATAAAACACCAATTAAAAATGTATAGTGTAAGTCTATGGGAAAATGAGACTGGATTTAGGGACATTTTGACTTAGGGACACTCTAGATGCACGAATATTATGTCCACATCTGGGGGTCTCACTGAAATAGCCAAAAGGCCTCAGAAAATTCAACTTACTTTGGTTTTAAGAGGACAAGCCTTTAAGTGAAGGAGGTTTTTAGGGCATTGTTTCCAAGGTAATTCAGACAGGAACTTGAAAAAAAAACTTGAGTTCTGCCCCTCGTTCGACCCCCAGGGCCACGACCGACAAGAGAAGAGAAACACAGCATCGCATCCTAGTGTGAGTCGTCGATATCCGTGGCAAAGTGGAGCAGAAAATTCTCGCTGGAGGCTAGAGCGTGACAAGTTCCCGGAGCGTGCTCAACAATTCAATCAGAAACGCGACTGGAAAAGACAAAAACCAGGAACCCTCCCCCGAAAAAAAATATATACGAAGAAATACATTAAAAAAAAGGCGCAAGAGACACAAAGGATCTTTTGTCACAGATCGGTTTTGCGTCACGAAGCGAGGAAAATGACATGTCCGGCTCGTTAAATAGGCATGACTCTGTCGTCGTCGGGGGGTTCTTTTTTTCTATCTTCCTCTATAGAGAACTAGCCCTAATGAGGCACATTACACGCTCCTTAAAACGAAAATTGTTTGGAATTTTGTTTCTTCGGGAAAAAAATCTTGGTCTGGGTGAGGCATCGACGACGAGGAATAATTCCGATTCATCTATATCCATTTTATTTTTATTTTTTTGACAGAAGGACGTTCATTAAGTCACAAGGTAGTCTAGAGATGTAAGGGAACTCGTTTCTCTTCCGCGCGGCTGACGAGAACAACTTGCCCATTGTCTGCGAGGTTCAAGGAGCAACTTCGTTCTTTTTTCTTTCGTTCAAAAGCATGAATTAATGCACCTGTCAAACAGGGAACAATCTTAGGGATCAGAAATGCGTAATGTTAAATGCGACCGCACGAATGATCAATCGCAAGCTCGATGAGACTCTTGACTAAGTCGATCAGGTTTCTCTCGAAATCCGAACAGAGAGGTAACACTAAAATTTCCTTCACATATATAATTTTTTTTTTTCAAAATGTAAAAACTGATGAGTCACATAAAGCGTAATATTCAGGATTATTTCTTTTGGTTGAGGCATTTAGGCTCAGTCGTTTTTTGGTAACTTCTCTCACGCTGCGAATTTGATCCATTTTTTAGATAATCTTTCAAATTAAATTTAAAAATCGAATAATGTCTCCTCCGTTTTCCACATACTTGGTAGAGCTTCTTAATGACCCTCAACTTTTCAACTTGTTCGGAATCTCTGCCGTGCCTCCATTTACCTGAATGGCAAGAATTGCAACTGAGGTAAGGAAATTGTAAAAGATTACTCAGTAAAATTATCACGATATCCATGCATCCGAAAAAGGAAGGAAAAGGCTCGTGATAAAAATGACACATTTAATAGCAATACAATTTTTTTATTACTGTACTAGCAAAATTATTATTTAATTTTAAAAAATTATTACCTATACATGCGATACTGCGAGCGTCCGAGTTCTAGATTATTGAAAACATTGAATGAAAAAGATGCTAAATGAATCAATTTTCTGAAAAATGTTTTTAAAATCTGTCAAAAAACTAGCGCTGGAACTACGCGAACAGTCTCTAAAATATATACAATAAGTGGACTCTCTTTAAAACGAATTTGTCTACAACGAATTTCTCTGTATAACGAATATTTCTTTATAGTCGCATACTGTGCTATTCACATGTGACAGGGGTTCTCTAAAACAAAATTCTATCTGCAGCGAACTTTTTTTCTGGTCTCCTGAATTTAGTTGTAAAGAAAGTCCACCTAGTAGCTGATGTGTATCCTTGAAAAAAAAAATACTCGACGCAGCGAAATAAAATTTTAAAAACTACAGATTAAATAATATTGCGTGGTATTTGGATGAAACTATTAAAAAAAACTTGGATCCGAATTTTCCAGAAATTTAAATTCTCGTCCAACATGAAAATCTGACGTTTTGTGAAATATAATTGAATATATCCAGCACGTTTTCCAAATAGAGAATGTATAGCACAACTGTATCTTGACTTCTCTAGCAAGAAACCAAAGAAAGCTCTGAGCCCAAGCGGTTCTTCCTCTGATTCCAATTCCCTAGACTAGGAAAAATCAAGACGGAGCCTCCTCATCCCTCAAGCAATATTGGCACGCGAAAAAAAAAGATATCCCATAGAAATAAAAACAAAAACCAAACATAAATACAGCAGAGAGCCAAGAAGCTCCTCTATACCACACGTGTGAATACACAACAGCACAAGCCTGCTTTTCTCCCTCAGGGAACACACAACCCCATATTACCCACAAGGAAAAAGGGAAGAAAAATTCAATCACGCATGGACTCTCGGATGCGAGAGAGAGAGAGAGAAAAAGGTCTACTGATGCCTCAAGAGACCCCAACAGAAGGGCCTGGTTTGCCCGACGCCAGGACCGAAATAATAATGCGGATTTTCCGTCTTTTCGTCTCATTCCCCTGCCTTTTTTTTATTTTTCTTTTTTCTTGTTGTATCTGCCCCGACAGCGAAAATGGCGAGAGCAAACAGGGTCTCGTGTTTCAATTGAAACGAATGCATTTCCCCACCTTCGCTTTCGTCTATTATATATACTGCAGAACAGAGTCAGTATTCAGGAGCAACTGTATACTTACATACTCGTATTTCATCAGATCTCGCGAAATTTGATACTAATTGTCCAAAAGTGGGCTCAAGCCCTTATTGTTTTTCTAGCATTTTTTTGCAGCTTGGATTTTAGCACTATAATCGTACTATGCGACTATTTCGTTGAAGAAATATGTTCAAATTTCGTTAAGGTANCAATCAGAAACGCGACTGGAAAAGACAAAAACCAGGAACCCTCCCCCGAAAAAAAATATATACGAAGAAATACATTAAAAAAAAGGCGCAAGAGACACAAAGGATCTTTTGTCACAGATCGGTTTTGCGTCACGAAGCGAGGAAAATGACATGTCCGGCTCGTTAAATAGGCATGACTCTGTCGTCGTCGGGGGGTTCTTTTTTTCTATCTTCCTCTATAGAGAACTAGCCCTAATGAGGCACATTACACGCTCCTTAAAACGAAAATTGTTTGGAATTTTGTTTCTTCGGGAAAAAAATCTTGGTCTGGGTGAGGCATCGACGACGAGGAATAATTCCGATTCATCTATATCCATTTTATTTTTATTTTTTTGACAGAAGGACGTTCATTAAGTCACAAGGTAGTCTAGAGATGTAAGGGAACTCGTTTCTCTTCCGCGCGGCTGACGAGAACAACTTGCCCATTGTCTGCGAGGTTCAAGGAGCAACTTCGTTCTTTTTTCTTTCGTTCAAAAGCATGAATTAATGCACCTGTCAAACAGGGAACAATCTTAGGGATCAGAAATGCGTAATGTTAAATGCGACCGCACGAATGATCAATCGCAAGCTCGATGAGACTCTTGACTAAGTCGATCAGGTTTCTCTCGAAATCCGAACAGAGAGGTAACACTAAAATTTCCTTCATATATATAATTTTTTTTTTTCAAAATGTAAAAACTGATGAGTCACATAAAGCGTAATATTCAGGATTATTTCTTTTGGTTGAGGCATTTAGGCTCAGTCGTTTTTTGGTAACTTCTCTCACGCTGCGAATTTGATCCATTTTTTAGATAATCTTTCAAATTCAATTTAAAAATCGAATAACGTCTTCTCCGTTTTCCACATACAGTACTTGGTAGAGCTTAATGACCCTCAACTTTTCAACTGTTCGGAATCTCTGCTGCAGGGCCTCCATTTACCTGAATGGCAAGAATTGCAACTGAGGTAAGGAAATTGTAAAAGATTACTCAGTAAAATTATCACGATATCCATGCATCCAAAAAAGGAAGGAAAAGGCTCGTGATAAAAAATGACACATTCAATAATAGCAAAAAAAATTCTTATTACTATCAAAATTATTATCTAATTTTAAAAGATGCTATACATGCGATGCTGCGAGCGTCCGAGTTCTAGAATATCGAAAACATCAAACGAAAAAAATGCTGAATGAATCGATTTTCTGAAATATTTTTAAAAAATCAATCAAAAAACTAGCGCTGGAACTACGCAGTCTCTAAACTATACAATGCAGGGGGACCCTCTTCAAAACGAACTTTTCTACAACGAATTTCTCTGTATAACGAATATTTCTTTATAGTCTCATACTGTGCTATGCACATTAAACAGGGGTTCTCTAAAACAAAATTCTATCTGCAGCGAAATTTTTTCTGGTCTCCTGAATTTAGTTGTAAAGAAAGTCCACCTGATGTGTATCCTTGAAAAAAAAATATACTCGACGCAGCGAAATAAAATTTAAAAAACTAAAGATTAAATAATATTGCGTGGTTTTTGGATAAAATTATTACAAAAAACTTGGATCCGAATTTTCCAGAAATTTGAATACTCGTCCAACATGAAAATCTGACGTTTGGTGAAATATAATTGAATATATCCAGCACGTTTTCCAAGTGGAGAATGTATAGCACAACTGTATCTTGACTTCTCTAGCAAGAAACCAAAGAAAGCTCTGAGCCCAAGCGGTTCTCCCTCTGATTCCAATTCCCTAGACTAGGAAAAATCAAGACGGAGCCTCCTCATCCCTCAAGCAATATTGGCACGCGAAAAAAAAGATATCCCATAGAAATAAAAATAAAAACCAAACATAAATACAGCAGAGAGCCAAGAAGCTCCTCTATACCACACGTGTGAATACACAACAGCACAAGCCTGCTTTTCTCCCTCAGGGAACACACAACCCCATATTACCCACAAGGAAAAAGGGAAGAAAAATTCAATCACGCATGGACTCTCGGATGCGAGAGAGAGAGAGAGAAAAAGGTCTACTGATGCCTCAAGAGACCCCAACAGAAGGGCCTGGTTTGCCCGACGCCAGGACCGAAATAATAATGCGGATTTTCCGTCTTTTCGTCTCATTCCCCTGCCTTTTTTCTTTTCTTTTTCTCTTGTTGTATCTGCCCCGACAGCGAAAATGGCGAGAGCAAACAGGGTCTCGTGTTTCAATTGAAACGAATGCATTTCCCCACCTTCGCTTTCGTCTATTATATATACTGCAGAACAGAGTCAGTATTCAGGAGCAACTGTATACTTACATACTCGTATTTCATCAGATCTCGCGAAATTTGATACTAATTGTCCAAAAGTGGGCTCAAGCCCTTATTGTTTTCCTAGCATTTTTTTGCAGCTTGGATTTTAGCACTATAATCGTACTATGCGACTATTTCGTTGAAGAAATATGTTCAAATTTCGTTAAGGTAACGGTGAACCTTTTACAGTACATCAAATTCAGCGCATATGTACTGTAATTTTTGAGAGAATAATTCAGACTATAAATAAATGACAAGAATTGCTTTTGAACTTCAAATTTGTCCATAACACTCACACCCAGAAAGATTATCTTGCGTCGGAGTGAAATTCAAAAATTTGAAACCTGAACGTGATGGTTGAGTTTTAAATATTTGACGCCTACAAGAATAATTTTCTCTTTTTTTCAAATTCCAATCAGTACATATCAGAAAAGGGTATCTTGAAAAAATGTATTGTTTTTAGCAAAGTGTTTTGGCTGGAAAAAACGACCAATTTACCCAGTGGACAGGTGAACATGCAAGCCTTGGTGCAATGATTTGCTACATACTTTATAACCCTTTTTTGTTTTGTCTGACAACTTTTTCTTGAACTTCCTGGTATAAATTGACTCAATTAAAAATTCAATGGCACATCTTCGACATTTCATTGATATGCATGTTTCCCGATTCTCAAAACGTGACCGTAGTTTCAATATAATTTTTTTTCTTATGATAGGAATGTTTACAAATGTATGTGGAAATCAACAAATTGCTTATATTATTTGCAGTTGTTTAAAAAATGAATCAGGATTCGGAATGTTCCATCAACGGCAAGGGTTGATTTTAAAAATGAATGGCGGTGGAATGAAAAATTAGGATTTAAAACTCACATGCAGTTTCCCCAAAACACCTTCTGCCGTGAAAGTGTGTTATTTACACGAAGCCTGAAATATATGCGTTGTCAACACATTTCCATCATTGAAATATTTCGGTTAACGGAAATTTTCAACGAATATTCCTCAAATACTCGAATCATTTTTGGTAAATAAAGACTGCATCGCATGGAGTTTTCTCGCGCTGTACCATGCAAAATGCTTCGGAAACGTTTTTGGCAAAGAGCTTCTTCTCGTTTCAGTTACTGGACTGACTCCAGTTTTTTTTTTTTTTTTTTTTTATTCACGCCACGAGGGAAGGGGGGATTTAATCAATCTGGTATAATACTGTACAGGACAGAGGAGTTCGGGTGCACACGGTCCTGATTCTCCCTTTTTTTTTCCCCGATGAGAAAGAGAACCCCCACCATGAACTGAACTGGTGGTGGTGTTGAGCACCCAGAGTATCCCAAAGTGATGGAAAAGGGGGAGATCCCTGGAATTTGCATGTCCCTCATCGACACTGAGAGCTTTCAGAAGCGTCGGCAGCTTGTGGCAGATTTTCCCGGTGCAATCTCGCGGAAAAGCCTTCTTTACGGCCCCGCAAAATCTGGGTGAGTAACGGACGAACCCCTTCTTATCCTCGCAACTCTTCCATCACCACGAGGGATTCGTGGATCCCTCGAATCTCTTCCACACAAGTCCATTACCTTCCGAAAACATCCATTTGAGAATCCGACATTTTTTGACAAAAATATAATAAAAAGTATTCTCGACCCTTCGAAGGCCTCTCACCGAGAAAAAAACTTTTGTAGAACTCCAATTACCTTTGAAAATGACTAAAATTCTCTGATGTGCCTAATTCATCATAAATCGATCAGATAAAAATTATTCAATACTTTAAATGGTTAAAAACAATTCATGGTATTTTTGTCATTCAGGAAAAAAATCTACAAAAACAACATATTAACCAGATGGCCAGATAATTTTTTAATATGATTTGTTTACCTTTCCTGGATTTGAAATATTTTGGAATACAGGCGGACTCTCTCATCTACAACGATATTGTCAACAATGATTTTCTCTATGCATAAAATTTATTTTCAGTTCTACGAGGTTCTCTCTTCATTTTACAGGGGTTCTCTGCGACCAAATTCTATCCAAACGATTTTTTTCTGGTCTCTTGACCTTCGTTGTAAACAGAGTCCATCACCTGTATATCATTTCTTTTCTTCATCATGATGATCTTTCAGTGGATTTCGATGCGAAGTTCAGGTTGATGTGAGGAAAAGAAATTAGCTCAAATTGGCATCGAACAGGCTGCTATTTTTTTTACCTGATCAGCATTATTTTGATGGATCCCAGACCTGTGGTTCAAGATGCTGCGTGTACTTTCTTCTGAATTTAATAAATTATTTTCCTGGTTATAAAGATATCCAGAAGTCTTATTTCCTTGAAAATTGACCCCCGATTTGCCGTCGATGCCCCCTTTTTTCCGTCAACAGATTAAAGGCTCATGGGCACTGAACGGGAAGAAAATCCTCGGAAACCGCGGACGAAAAAGGGGGTGGGGGGCTTAAATTGAAGTGGGGTAAAAATCGCCCCGCAAATACCAAGTGATCCGTGAAAAAAGAAGATGAGGGGGATATCCGTCCCAGAACCCCGCTGTTTCCCCTCAATCGCCCCGAAAAGAGACCAGAAAATCCCAGGAGTGCCAAGGCTAGCAAGAGGGACGCGGGTTCAGGCGGAAAACTTCCGACCGCGTCGAACCTTGACGCGTCTGATGTCGCCCAACAGCTTTAGCTCAAAGAAATCCCAGGGACTTTCCTGAAGTTTCCATTCTTTTTCGTTTTTTTTTTTTGGTTGGACACAGAAACTCTAATTTCAAGTGTTGCAGAAATAAATTCATTCATGTACTGTACATTATTTAGGAACACGGCTTTTGAAGTCACTGTTTGCACCCAAAGCTTGTGCATCAATGAGATCAGAATCTGGCATGAATGGTTCTCCAGATTCTTATCACCGAAGAAAAAGTTAGGTTCAGAAAAGTGGAAATATCCCAAGATCTGTTTGTTGGGTCAATTTTTATATAATGAAAGAAAATTTAGAAAACATCTTCTGCTTCAGTTTAAAACGTTTTGAAATTTTCTATGCATGAAATTCGAGGAGTTATTTGCTTTGGAAGTTTGTGCATTGGGAATTGCACCATAGACAAAGCATGTTTTTTTTGTGCTGATTTCATTTTATTTTTGGAAGCAAGTTTTTATTGCACAATGCAAGATTGTATTTGGTGATTCTGTGTGTGATTTTTGTCTTCATGAAACCTGTGATGAGACAATAAGGAAGTCTTCTTTTAACATCCAAGGATTGAGGATGCTCCAGCTTTCCTTGCTTATTTTTGCAGTCATAAATGTAGTTTTGCACTTTAACTTAATTCCCTAGGAGGCTGGGCAACTGCCTCAGCACTCAGATTTCTCTTGCATCTGGAATGTTTTTATGCAGCTTAAAATCTGTAATACGGATGAAATAACACAAAAGAAGCTTGAACAAGGATTTGAATGTGCATTGCACAATTTTTTTGGGGAGTCTTCAAGAGGAATGAGTGGCACACAAATTTGAGAAAACGACAGGATTTTCACGAGGAGGAATTCATTAAAAGTTATTCATCCTCCAACTGAAGGTAGGGCATCTCTTCTCAGAAACTCGTTTTATTTTCAGGATATCACTTGTATTCGTATAGTAATGTCAAAAAATAATTTCTATAAAAATATTTCCCATTCAAGCGCAGCATTTTTTTTTTTTAAATAACGGAACTGCATTCACATTTTCATTTTTTTATAATTGTGTTCAAATTTAAGACGCCCTGAGAAAAATATAAGCAAAATATGACAATGTGTGGTAAAGAAACGACGAAAATCGTATCCGAAGGGTGGAAAAGCGGCGTAAAAACACATTGAATAAAATGCATAATACCCATGAACAAAACTCAATATTTATCCATAAGCGATAACACAGGTAGACATAATCATGGTGCGTTATAAAATCAATGTTCAATCTTTTTTTTTTGGCACGCAAAAATAAAAAAGAAGTCCCGTGGGAGCTCAGACGATAGTTGCACGGCTTCAGGAATCCCTGAATTTCTCTCGGAACGTCAAATATTGAATTCATCTTTTAAACTTATGTTTTCTTGCAATGAGACGTTAGATTGATAATACAAATTAAATCCTCAAATTATTCTATGGAAGATTAGGAAATTTGGAAAGCTTTTGAACACAAAAAGGCATGATTGTATAGATTCACTTCTTCTAAATTCTTATTACGAATTTTCCTGAATACCTCCGTTAAATCCAACACTTTGAAGGAATCTTCACACTGAATTTTTTTTTTCAAAGAAAGAGAGGAGACATCCATTGACTTGCATGTTTACGCACTTGAACGAAAATATTCTTACAGAAAACATGCTCGGAATCATAATTATGGGTGCTTCACATGTCATTGAAATTCATAAAATGAGGATCGGAATGTGGAGCGTGCTTTTCGGAGTAGTTGAGCGAAATAGTTTTCCTCATTTCTTCAATTAATTCAAATCAATGGCGAAGATTGAAAATTAAGGAGAATGACCGAGAAAGAGAAAAATTTAATTTCGTTTCTAAACTTATTCTCACGACTCCAGTTCATTCAATTGCAGAGAAGCATTTCGCTCTATTTTTAAAATTATAAAGGCAATATACTTTTGGCTTAAGCAATGATTCGGTTTTATTTTCAGAAAAACTGATTGTGCGAGCAAATCTCCGCAATCGTGTTACAAGTGAAGTCCTATACGGGTTGTTTTTACTGTATTAACAAATATTTTTGTAAAAAAAAAACCTTCAGACTATTGAAGAATAATTCGTAGATTTCCGAATACCCTCGAAAATAAAAATTTAGAAAGGCCCAAGCAATTTGTAGAAGTGGGAAAGTTGAAGATGAAGAAGGGGAAAAAAAAAAACCAACGAACGCACATGTCATGGACGACTTTTGGAGGGTCGGGTTAGGAATCGCTCACGCCTCGGAGCCCCATATGGAATGCGGATTTCTGGAATCAATTCGCATGGAATAAAAGAAAAAAAAAAGTTGGATCGCCAATACATCGACCCAGTTTCGCAGCAGCACTTGTTCTTTTTTTTTTCTCCGAAGCAGCAGAAGCAGCTAGAACCCCTGCAGCAGATGTCGCTCAGGACACCATTTTCATTTTTTTATAATTGTGTTCAAATTTAAGACGCCCTGAGAAAAATATAAGCAAAATATGACAATGTGTGGTAAAGAAACGACGAAAATCGTATCCGAAGGGTGGAAAAGCGGCGTAAAAACAAATTGAATAAAATGCATAATACCCATGAACAAAACTCAATATTTATCTATAAGCGATAACACAGGTAGACATAATCATGGTGCGTTATAAAATCAATGTTCAATCTTTTTTTTTGGCACGCAAAAATAAAAAAGAAGTCCCGTGGGAGCTCAGACGATAGTTGCACGGCTTCAGGAATCCCTGAATTTCTCTCGGACCGTCAAATATGGAATTCATCTTTTAAAGTTATGTCTTCTCGCACTGAGACGTTCGATTGATAATACGAATTAAATCCTCAAATTATTCTATGGAAGATTAGGAAATTTGGAAAGCTTTTGAACACAAAAAGGCATGATTGTATAGATTCACTTCTTCTAAATTCTTATCACGAATTTTCCTGAATACCTCCGTTAAATCCAACACTTTGAAGGAATCTTCACACTGAATTTTTTTTCAACAAAAGAGAGGATACATCCATTGACTTGCATGTTTCCGCATTTATACGAAAATATTCTTACAGAAAATATACTCGGAATCATAATTATGGGTGCTTCACGTGTTATTGAAATTCATAAAATGAGGATCGGAATGTGGAGCGTGCTTTTCGGAGTAGTTGAGCGAAATAGTTTTCCTCATCTCTTCAATTAATTCAAATCAATGGCGAAGATTAAAAATTAAGGAGAATGGCCGAAAAAGAGAAAATTTTAATTTCGTTTCTACTCTTATTCTCACGATTCCAGTTCATTCAATTGCAGAGAAGCATTTTGCTCTAATTTTTAAATACAAGGGATTTTTAAATACTATTAATTTAAGGGATTTTAATTTTTAAATACTTTTGGCTTAAGCAATGATTCGGTTTTATTTTCAGAGAAACTGATTGTGCGAGCAAATCTCCGCAATCGTGTTACAAGTGAAGTCCTATACGAATGGTTGTTTTTACTGTATTAAAAACTATTTTTGTAAAAAACAAAAACCTTCAGACTATTGAAGAATAAATCGTAGGTTTCCGAATATTCGCAAAAATAAAAATTTAGAAAGGCCCAAGCAATTTGTAGAAGTGGGAAAGTTGAAGATGAAGAAGGGAAAAAAAAACCAACGAACGCACATGTCATGGACGACTTTTGGAGGGTCGGGTTAGGAATCGCTCACGCCTCGGAGCCCCATATGGAATGCGGATTTCTGGAATCAATTCGCATGGAATAAAAAAAAAAAGTTGGATCGCCAATACATCGACCCAGTTTCGCAGCAGCACTTGTTCTTTTTTTTTCCGAAGCAGCAGAAGCAGCTAGAACCCCTGCAGCAGATGTCGCTCAGGACACCTGATGCCTGCATCATGCTAGACGAATTTCGTATTGCTTTCTCATTCCTTTATATAGAGCTGATTTCAAACCGTCGAGGAATATCATTTCCCGTAATAAGATGCACAGACTGTTTCCCTTGCTTCCCTTGGGCACTGTTTCGGGTACTTGGGAACGAATAAGCCAAGTGTAATCCTTACGCGATTACACTCCAAGTGTCGGGGCCGCATGAGGTCAAACTGGATTCCATTTGAGAAAGAAAGGATCCCCAAAGAAGCAGCAATGTAGAGAAGGGTTTTCACTGTAAAAATCCGGCAAATTTCCATTATATTCATCATTCAAGCACCATCAACTCGGCGATTAACTCAATTGATGAACTGAATCAAATTGATTCAATTTTTTTTACAATTTGATCAAAGTGGAAAGTCGAAGTTTATGATTCAGTTGCTGAATTGCCTCGGAGAAAATATAGAAAAAATAATGTTTCAAGTGTTGAACAATCATCAGTGAAATTTTGCAAATCTAACATTCGAAAATCAAGTGTTGCCACAAATGCTTGTGATCCCAATACGAAAATAGAAGTTAATTTTGCGAAAAATCAGCACGCTTTCCCCTGTTTTTGAGCATTCAGTTTTTCCCTCTTTTACAAGAGCTCCATGGGTGCATGGTTCTGAGGGAAGCCACTTTTGTTAAAAGTTCTGCATGAAATGACTTTGATTTAAATGTTATCAATGAATGTTTCCAAAGCACAAAAGAAGAAACATTTTCAAAAAAATATTTTTTTTAAGAGCTGAACATTTTTAAAATTGGTGGAAGCGGGAAAAACAGAATTATCACAAAACAGAAACCTGTCGCATCCGCCAGGTTTTTTTGTATTAATATCTGAAGATTATCCCGAGAGGTTCTACTGTATTGTGAATGTCGACCTTGAAGCACGTGCAACTGAAATTCCAGCTCGAGACGCTTATTGTCTTCGAATTCCCTGGATTCCTTCGTATAAAAAATAAAAATAAATGGGTATCCTATTCCCTGAGCTCCCATATTTTTTTGACCCGTGACATATAAAAAGATTAGTTCGAACCCCTTGATTATGTTTTTTATTATGCTAGAGACTCGAATATCAATGCTTTGAAGTGCTGTGAAACCGATTACTTTTTCTTACGTTTAAAGGGGCTTAGTTAAATCGAAGTGGTCTCTTTGCTTGGTGAATTTTTCGCTACTACAGTATTTGACCATTAAAAATATTCATCAGCTAGAACGACTAAGGTTTTAGTGCATTTAAAAGGTACCGACGCTTTCCGAAAACAATATTTTCAAACTTTTCATATGACAGGATTCAAACGAAATTTTCAGACAGGCGTAGTAGAGTTCCTCAAAACCCTCAATGCGAACAAGAATGTCAACCCCCAAATTTAGTGCCCCCCAAAATTAGTGCCACCCTTGCATAATGCCACAAATTTCCTTATTACAAATCTCCCTCAATTATGCTTTCAAGGGAACCCCCGATTTAGTGCCCACTCACTTAGTTCCACATAAATAATTGTAGTCATGTTTAAAAAAAAAAGAGGTCAAAATCAAAGAAATCAAGGCATTTTGAAGGATATCATTGATTTACAACTGAGAATCACATTTCCCATGCTCACATAAAAGTCAGGATAACTTTGAACATGTTATTTTGCTTTTAAATTGCTTAAGAATACCTTTTGTGGGATGACACTCTCCTTCATTAAATTTTTTTTAAAGGGCAAGTTTTCATGGAAACATTGCTGGTGATTTCTTCATGATGGGACTTGATATAAGACTCAAATAAGCGCACAAAAAATCCTGAGAAACAGCTCTGGTCTTCCACTAGACATCATGCATTTTAAAACATAATATATTCCGCTATTGATAAATATTTTGAAATACAAATGGTACATTAGAGGTTCAAATAAATTTCTTAAGGCCTTTCGTGTTGTAAAACAGACTGACTGGCTCAAAAATGCTGTAAACAAGCTTATTTTTCCTACAGTGGAAACCCTCAACTGAAACCTTCTCTGGTACAATACCCTACTCGCTGTTTAGTGCCACGAAATGTGCCAGGACAAATGGCGGCACTAAACCGGGGTTCGACTGTACAATTCGGGGAGAAAACTGAGAAAAATCCGGGTCCGAACGGGGCTCGGATTTAGAAACGAGTCTGTGTAGCAGCAGCAGCAGCAGCAGAAGTTGAGTGAGACGCAGCAGGCGTATTTAACTCGGGCAAACCTCGGGTCAGGTCGTTAATTGATTCCGCAAATTTCCGTATCCGTTTCATGCCGCTGCCAACAACTCTTTTGAGGATAAACACGCAGGAGACGGAAAAGCGAGGGCGGAGGTGATGCGAGCGGACTGAAGATGAGTGGAGAAAAGAGTCTCGTCTCGTTTGCCAAGGGTTTTCTCAAATTTCCAAAGCTTTTGACGCAAACAACAAAAAAAAATGCAGGAAAAATCCCTCCAGATTTATAATACCCTGATAGAACTGGTAAATCTTTCTTTTTTTTCAACGCAGGAGCTTCTTGCAATGGCAAGTAATATATAAAAACACAATCAAACTCATGCTCACTGAGTTGGAGCCGTAATCCACGCGGGACTTAGAAAATAGTAAGAAAACCTAAAAATTAACGATGAGCCTCATTTTCATCTGGAAATCCTTGAAAACATCGACACGGAAGGTTTGAGCATTTATTTGCAATATTCACTGTACACAATGATTTGCGGAAACCAACTAAATTTATTCCAACTGGCATGATCAAAATTTGCTGAAGTACTCCGTGAGTTTATTCGCCTGTGAAGCAATATCGGAGCTTTA
This sequence comes from Notodromas monacha, assembly GCA_905338405.1. Lineage (NCBI taxonomy): Eukaryota > Metazoa > Arthropoda > Ostracoda > Podocopida > Cyprididae > Notodromas > Notodromas monacha. Next base: position 54,898 of record CAJPEX010000752.1, read on the forward strand.
ATTGTTTCAACGATGACAAGATGCATGACTGATGTAAGCACGCAAATTTTTAAAAATCATTTTCCAAATTTTTTTCAATTTTAAAAATGAAAAATTAAGCAATTCCTACGTTCCAACAAAACCGATGAGTGAATAAGCAACTCGACCTTTGCACACGGGATTCCTTGAACTCTCTCCTCACTCACTCATTCGATTTATTGTTGACGCTGGTTCCGAAAGTTATGGGAAATTTCTCGTGGAAATTGGTGGGGTATAATGAACTTGTGGAAAGTCCAACGTAGCCGAGCAAACAAACACCATGGTCGTGATTTATTGGTTCACTGCGAAAAGGGGAGGGATGGAAAAAAACAAACGTTGTGGGAAAAGCTGTTCATTTCCATCCGGCAGGAAATCGACCCGATGGGAGAACGTTTCTCATCTGTTGTCCCACCTCCGAGGAAAACTTTTTCCCACTCCTACCAGCCTCATTTCAGTTCCCAGTGGACCAAGTTTTCCGAAATTCAGTAATGCCTCACTGTAGAAGCTAATATCAACAAAGTCTTATGGAGGCCTTTTAAATTGAATTTCTTTTTTTGTAATGAACGACAAACAATACTTTGAGAAAAAAAAATCACCCTGAACCATTGATATGTTATACTTGAGCAAGATTTGTGTTAACAGGACTCTGTACAGCATTCAAACCTTTTGTTGCAGAGAAAACAAGAGAGGAAAATGATGAAGGTCTCCTGCATCACCTGACCATGCGCAGGTAAATTTCTTCAATTTCCTTATTTTGGCCAATCAGAGGCCAGGAAATATCCAAGAATATTCTTGAATTATCTGATGAGATCACGTGACCAGACAATGCCAAAAAAAAATGAAACCTTCAATTCATTTGAATTTATAAGCAGTCTGTCCTGAACTCTTGAAGGACAATCTTCTCGTTTAATTTTTCTGTTTTGTGCAATTTTCATTTGTGTGATCTGATCTTGTGATTTGAATCTGTTGTGTAAATTGATTTTTTCTGTTTTTTTTTGAATGCTTGCATTTATTCAACCCTGCTGAAAACATTTAATAAACATTATTGAAAAACTATGAACATATATTCAAGGCCACTTCCTGGATATGGGTTCTTGGCCTCGTCAAAAGGGTGATTGCCTGCCTTTTTATTTATTTATTTTGTGATCCTGATCATATTTTTTACAGTCAAACCTACCTGATTCGAATTTTCAGTTAAGCCATCTGTAACTCAGTATTTTAACATCGTAAAACATTATAGCAAGAATGCTATCAAAATATCCTTCAGGTATGTTTAGCTCTTGAATCTGCTCTGATTCAATTAGTCAAATCATATTTATTCGAGTGCCCCGCACATCCTTTTATTTGAAAAAAATTGTGAAGGGAAATTGGGTGATACCTGGGTACGTTCAACATTTAACGAAAAATGTGGTGTGTAATATCAACTTTTTCAGAGCTAGTTACAGTAGTTTGAACAATAGTTCTAATGGAGAGAAGGATGAATAGCTAGTGAACAGTCAAACCAAGTTTATTTGAGCCTTAATTCACCCGTCCTACTTGTAAAATTTCCTGAATGCTGCGATTTTCGGTCTGAAAACTGGGATGCGTGTCATACGAAGGGTCATGGTTACAACAAAAAACAAAAACATGTTCAAGTAAAAAAATGCAGGTCCGAATCTTAGAAGAGTAAAATACGTTTCATCCAAGGGCGTCCTTGATTCGCGATAATATGTTCGCTTCGTTGAGTGTTTCGCGTCCGTTTTTCCTCTTTCTCTCCAGAAAATGAATAGGAAACGAAATTGGCAACACTGTCGGAAGAAGCTGGAGCGAGGGAGGGCAATCGGCCGCGCCTTCGACCAATTAAAAAAGGTGCCCAGGAGGAGATCCAGATTAAATTCTTCCCCCCGACGTTTTAATTTCCCGCCTCGTTTCCTGCCCCCGAACACACGTCTATAGAAAGCTTGAGCAAAATGGCGGCTGTCCTCGTGCATCGTGTAATGTAAATAAATCAACAGGTGAGAAGAGCGAATTTAAAACGGATTCCAGAATCTCAGGAAGGTAAGTGACGTTTTTTTTTCTTGTTTCAGCTCCACGGTAAAATTCACAGCGATGCGCTGCTGTTTGATAAGCTGTGATTCGAAGTTGCGGATCACTGGACAATGTGAAACGATGGAGATTTCCGGATGCTCAAAAATGTTTCATCGCCATTCAAGGGTGAAAAATTAAAAGTGTGCTCCTTTCGTTTCATTAAACGGACAACAAAAAACTAAGAAAAAATATGCGGATTCGCATTAAATTAATGGCCGAAGCAGATGCGCGATGAGCGCCGTGGGTGGGTTCAGTAAAAATTCAAGTTTTTTCCTTAATTTTCCGGAACCACGGGAGGAATAATTAGTACAACATGTACGTCACATAGAAGCTGGAGCGAGGGAGGGCAATCGGCCGCGCCTTCGACCAATTAAAAAAGGTGCCCAGGAGGAGATCCAGATTAAATTCTTCCCCCCGACGTTTTAATTTCCCGCCTCGTTTCCTGCCCCCGAACGCACGTCTATAGAAAGCTTGAGCAAAATGGCGGCTGTCCTCGTGCATCGTGTAATGTAAATAAATCAACAGGTGAGAAGAGCGAATTCAAAACGGATTCCAGAATCTCAGGATGAAGGAAAATAACCTTTTTTTTTCTTGTTTGAGCTTCGCGATAAAATTCACAGCGATGCGCTGCTGTTTGATAAGCTGTGATTCGAATTTGCGGATCACTGGACAATGTGAAACGATGGAGATTTCCGGATGCTCAAAAATGTTTCATCGCCATTCAAGGGTGAAAAATTAAAAGTGCGCTCCTTTCGTTTCATTAAACGGACAACAAAAAACTAAGAAAAAATATGCGGATGGCGTAATTTAATTACCGGCTTCGTCTACGCGCTACTCGCGGCACCCACCCAAGTCATTTTTAAGTTCAAAAAAGGAATTAAAAGGCCTTGGTGCCCTCCTTATTAATCATGTTGTACATGCAGTGTACTTCGTTTTTTATTTTTTTTGCCCTGCAGGAATGGTTTTTTTTCTTTCTTTCCAACAGCCTTATTCGTGGAGAATTTATTTTTCAAACTTTTTTTTCTCCTTTTGCGTCGAGTCACGTCCCAAAATTTTCTCCCGCGCCCGAAGCTGCACAATCACGCTCATTTTTCACGCACGGTGGCATTCGGCGGGTCGTTCATTACCGACTATGACAAACGTGAGAGAAGATCCTCACATAGTTATTTTATTTATTTATCTATTTCTAATTTCCCATCTTTCTCTTCTCCCGGATCGATCGTTATTATTCCGGAGATAATTTTGAATATTACGCAATAGCGCCGTGGAAGCAAAGGAGCGCGAGAGGAAGAACCCGAGAGGGGTTTTTTTCTTTTCTTCATGCCGCCGGGGTTCACCAGGTAAAGTTACATTCGCGTGTCACCGGTGGACCATAATTTCGAGATGATTCAACATCAGTCATTGAAATAAATCCAAGGATATGCGCAATTTATTTTTTCTTGCCTCAGTCGGTGCAGTGAGCGAATGAAATGTGATGCGAAATACTCGTAATTTAATCCTTTTGATGGCGACAGCATAAGGTTGCAGGAAATTTACGCTTGATCCACGTCGTACAGGGATTTCAAGTAGGACGTTTTTTTATAAGGAAAAATTGAGATTTTTTAAAGGAAAAGTTGAGATTTTTTAAAGGAAAAATTGAGATTTTTTAAAGGAAAAATTGAGATTTTTTAAAAGGAAAAAATGAGATTTTTTTGAAAGAAAATTCGGTTTCATTTGGAAATTTCCAAAGGAAATGGTGTTACAAGAAATGGATGATTTAATCATTGACTCGAGGGTTTTACCCCTGTATTCGAGTTTCTGGTCAGTATATTTATTAATAATGTCGCATACGTTTCCGGAAAGTTGTTTCACTTTAATTTTCATGAGCCTTCAGGTTTCATCTCAATAAACGAGGAAAATGAAGGAACCTCTTCAAATATTGATGAATGTTGAATGATTGGAGATTCACACACGAAAGAATGCCGACGTAAAATACGGTACAGCATATTGAAACATATCTCTTGAAAGCGTATTTTTGTTTCGAATGTACCTTTAATGGTGGAAATAAGTTTTTCATATTGTGCTTCTTTGAAAAAGGAAACAGTATTTTAAAAAACTTTATAACAATATTTTTAAATTACCACCAAAATAAGTCTCTCTCTCTCTAGCTAAAAGCTCAATTCCCTTGATTGAAAAATCCGTTCAATCAAAATGCATTCATTCATTGTCTTAAGTATCTTAATTGTGTAATAAAGTTTACTTTGCCTTTGATTCCACTAGTACTGTAATGAGTTTCCCATAAGCAACGCACAGTCCACAAAATGTTTGCCAAAAATAATTTGGGAATTTTCCTAATTTGTCCTAATAAAATATGGCCTGTCCAATAAAAAGTCCCTGTCATTTTCTAAGTAAAGCATAATTTTCATTAGGTCATTTTCTGAGTAATTTGACTCTGATATTTCTGCTGTAAAAACTGAGCGGTAATCGCAGTAGACATAATTTGAAAGGTTATCGAGGAAATTGAATTTTTCGCATTTTCTCCACCAATGCACGAGATAGTATTCTTTTAAAAAGAAACTGCTCGATATTCATTGACCCACCCTGTATGTCTCGGGCAAAAAATACAAGCAGTTTACACAAAAGCAGCTGCAAAAAAGGCGAAAACAAGCACCGAGGTCAGTTGCAACCCCTTCGACTGGCTCTTCGCCTTGATTACTAATCTCCCGAGCACAACCCAACATGTTTTGGGCGCGTTCTTGTCCTTGTGCTGGGTTCTGTTTGAGGGACACTGACATGCCCCAGTTTACATCCTTCAATAGCCAACATTCGACTGGTTTGTAAATCCTTTCAGTCTTTATCGTAAAAATGTTTATTTAAATATTTACAATAAGGATAATTACGCGTGTGTATATAGGCCGCGAAGGAAATTGATGTAAAGCAGCGATTTTTGGGGAGAAAAATCCACATGACAAGGTTGTAAAAAACGTACATTTTGCCGATAAAGTGGACTAAATACAGGCAAAGCTTGCCATTATTTCCTAAAAAAATATCGCACGAACTGATAAAGTCGACAGGTAAAAAATCATCATACCAGAAATAGAAGGGATATAATTAAAAATTTGTCAAAGCCCCATAGAAAGGACAAAAATAATTTAGCGTGAGACTCTTGAGCAATGGATGTACCAAGCAAAAAGATTTTTGCATTGTTGCATTATGAACCCTATCGTTTTTTTAAATCTCATTTTTGGCGCAATCAACGAAATGTGACTCAAAAAACAAACCGCCAGTTCCCCAAAGATAAACCAAATCTTAAAAAGCTGCAACACTTTGAAAATTTGATTTTTTATAAAAAAAACGTATTTCATAAGATAATTTAGAGATAAACTTGAAATTGAATGTCATTAGTGATTGCTGTTCTCTTTGAGTGCTTTTCGTTCAAGCGTTCATCTTTTAAATATCTTTTAATTGAATATAAGTGGACTCTCTTTGCTGACAACGAAACTCAAGGGACCTGAAAAAATTCGTTGTAGAGAGAATTTCACCGTAGAGAACCACTATAACATGTGAAGTTAAACCCTTGGGGGGAATCGCTATAAAGAGAAAATCGCTCTAGACAAGATTGCTGTAGAATTTAGGAAGAGAGTCCACCTTCATACTTCTTCTTTGGTCTCCGGAACACAATAAACAATTTATCATGGGTTACTATTATATGGAAAGCTTTGTGACTTGAACAGCAAACTCAATAAGCCACACCAATAAGCAGCCATTTATAGGCGTTCTTTTTGCAGGTAGGTAAAGTGCGTCAGAGACAATAGCTAATAGTCGTGTATTAGCTAAGGGTCTTTCCTTTTCTATATTCCAGAGAAACCTGAAGTCACTCATCCCGGGTCGCGACGCGTCGTTGATCAAACGGCAACCCAATTCTCCACCGCCTGCCAAGAATTCAAAAGACGACCGCGATCGCGGAAACGCACGCAATTCCCCCAACTGCACCCAGCAGATGAATCTCAGCCATGACTAGGCACAAAAACCCCCGGTAAAACACACCCCAACAGCAAAAAAAAATAAATTCGAAGAAAAAGTAAAATAAAAAACGAGACTCTGCCGCAACGCCCGGAACCAGCCAACGAAGGCAGAATAAAGTTCCGTCCGTAAACGCTCGCCAGTTTACACCCCGCATCATCAGTTTAGAGCCCATTTTTTTTGCGTTCGCTGTGAAAAATAATAGAAAAAATACTGTACTGCGGAACACAAAATAGAAAGAGCACTTCCTGAGGGCGCGTTACTATTGAACAAGCTTAAGAGAAAATGAAAAACACTCGGGAAATAAACGCCAGCAGTTTTTTTTATAAGGCTGGTATACGCGTAAGCGAGGGAAAAAAAAAAAATCACGCCTGGGATGACGAGCTGTCCAAAGAACGGAACATGAGGTTAATTTCCTGCTGTCTATACCAGCATTTCCTGCCAACGTCCTCAGTAGTCAGTACACACGAAGCTTTTCCTTTCTTTCCCCCACTCTAAAAGATTATTGTCTTGTTTTAAAATCGACCATTTGACTTAAAAGAAAGGACTACATTTTGTTTCTTTTCAGTGATCCCTATAGAACTCCTTAAGTAAACTTAATGCTTCGTACTCAAGGTGTCGTAATGGATATTCTTCTCTTTCACAGCATGAAGATTATCTAAGCGAATTTGCGTGCATTTTTTACAACAACAAAAAAACCCTCGAACTTCTATTCAGCCCAAAAGTCATGCGCTGAAATTCTTTGGATAAATCTCCGGACGTTTTTCAACATTACCTATTGACGACATTATTCTCAGAGAAGAAAAAAAAAACTCACCATGATTAACATTCGAAGTTTTACTCTTACATAATTTATAAATAAGAATCCCACGCGTGAAAATTATTCCTTTCAATTGGATGAAGTTTCAAAAGCGTCAGATGCTAACTTTGAACATGTACGAACACGAAAAACAGGGAATAACCGTCTTTCAAAATTTTGGGTCAGTTCGTTTCATGTCACGAAAAATGTGAAAGTGAAGTGAAAATCATGAAAATTACTGAGAAAATAGAGGGCCCCAAAATCCTCATCCAATCGATTACAGTATTTCAAAGAGATTCAGAGAAATTGAGGTGAATTTTAGCTCCCATAGCTAATTCCGCATCTTTTACAGATTGCATCAGCCATCAAACTTTTCATTTAAAAAGAGTGTTCTTCGACGGAGAAATGAAAATTGAATCTACAACAAAATGATGAATCGACTTCGGAAGATGCACCGTGTTTACAGAAAAATAAATAAATAAAAAATCTCAGGCACGAGATTCGACCCAAATGGTTTCCAGGCCTCATGCGTGACGTTTACTAAGGTGTAAGTAATTCAATAACGGAATGTTCGCCTTTGGATGGACGCCACCTGAAAGCAAATGTAGACCGTCAAAGGATCTCGCTTTTAGGCCATAAAGGAAAACACGTATTCGCATCAAGGGGAAGAAAAAACCTGGGCGGCATTGATCCATTCATTCATTCATCTCGTGTCGCTCCCGGAAAGTCACATACATCATAATTCAATACGTGTCTGGAGCAGGATGAAAAGCAAAAAAAAAAAAACCGAAGACTGACGTAGAAAAGAATGACGAGTTGGCACAAAAAATCACGGCATGGGAAAAGAACGAGGACCACCTCACAGTCGTCACGCGGAATCGAAAACCCATTAAAAGCTCGGGAGAGTGGAACGAAAAATAAGTTTGTGTCCCATAAAAACGACGATTGCGACCACCGAATATTTTCCACGCCATCAACTTGGAATCCAGGAATGCATCCATTTTCAATATAGTATCGTGCAAATTTTTAAATATTTAAAATACGCAGCGGGCTCCACATTCAAAACGTTTTTTTTTTAATTGAGAACGTTTGCTTCTGCCTCTTGATTTTTTTAGTTTCTAAATACACTCCTAATTATCGAAGAATAAGTAACTAACTTTCCAATAAATGCGTAAGGGGTATTTCTTGAAAAATGCGCATACTCGTAAAAAAAATTTCAAAATATTTCAATCATGAACCACTGTAAATAACGTAAATCTTTCAATGCAAGTCGCGCAGTGCGATTCCGGGAAACTTCAGCCAATTTCAAAAACGGCCGAGAAAATGTCTCTAGCTTCAATCGAGGCACTACTAAAACAGTACGTTTATTGTGGAATAATAAAAATACCTGTAAAATCTCAAAATTATAAGCATCCTTTTTCGAAGTTTGAAAATAAAATACTTCTGCAATTGAAACGTTTCATATCACTGTAATGTAGAAATCTTTTAGAAGTAGCTATAATTCCAAATAGACAAAATTTAAAATTTTAAAAATCTTGATTGAACCTTGTGAACGCTGAAAAGTGGCAAATAAAGTGTTCTGTTCATTCATTCATTCATTCATAAAAATTGTATTCAACAATAAAAAAACCCACTCTCTGTGATCACAAATTCCGCAGTTTCAACCACGTGCGTGGAAAGAGAAGAAATCGTGCGTCGAATGATGATGCATCAGGAAGCTTCATTGATTTAATTTTCGATTCACCTGCCTTGAATCAGAAAATAAGAAGCGAGCGAGCGAGAAATTCATCGTGACAAGAGTTCATCGACTAGCCATCGACCTTCAGTCACTCACACGCCTCGCAATAAATTATTGCGCTTTTTTTATAAATATATTTCTTCCTCCGACCGCCTGTCAATCCAGACGTCGTTCGCATTCGTCCCTGCCGCCACTAGCAGCACTCTCAAAATCCCCAAAGAAAAAAAAAAAGAAGTAGGAAGAAGAAATAATACAAACAAGCATTTATCCACCGAGCTTTCCAGAAAATTCATATTCTGACGCAAAAGGAAAAAAAACGCGGCACTGAGATGACCTAGCCTGCTGACTAAGTAGCTTGTTTGCGCCACATCGAGACCCTGTTCGGTTTTGTGTGGCTTCCTCNATTTTCTAATAACAGAACAAAATTTTAGCTGGTAAACTGAATTTTCTTTCCTGATGTAAAACAAAGAAAAGTCACTAGGGATATCTTGAGGAATTCATTTGAATTACGAAGCATGAGTTCCACAGCATATGGATATTCTTCTCTTTCACAGCATGAAGATTATCTATGCGAATTTGCATGCATTTTTTACAACAACAAAAAAACCCTCGAACTTCTATTCAGCCCAAAAGTCATGCGCTGAAATTCTTTGGATAAATCTCTGGACGTTTTTCAACATTACCTATTGACGACATTATTCTCAGAGAAGAAAAAAAAAACTTACCATGATTAACATTCGAAGTTTTACCCTTACGTAATTTCTAAATTAGAATCCCACGCGTGAAAATTATTCCTTTCAATTGGATGAAGTTTCAAAAACTTCAGATGCTAACTTTGAACATGTACGAACACGAAAAACAGGGAATAACCGTCTTTCAACATTTTGGGTCAGTTCGATTCATGTCATTAAAAATTTGAACGTGAAGAATCATGAATATTATCGAGAAAATAGAGGGCCCCAAAATCCTCATCCAATCGATTACAGTATTTCAAAGACATTCAGAGAAATTGAGGGGAATTTTAGCTCACATAGCTTATTCCGCATCTTTTACAGATTGCATCAGCCATCAAACTTTTCATTAAAAAAAAGTGTTCTTCGACGGAGAAATGAAAATTGAATTTACAACAAAATGATGAATCGACTTCGGAAGATGCACCGTGTTTACCTAAAAAAAAATAAATAAAAAATCTCAGGCACGAGATTCGACCCAAATGGTTTCCAGGCCTCATGCGTGACGTTTACCAAGGTGTAAGTAATTCAATAACGGAATGTTCGCCTTTGGATGGACGCCACCTGAAAGCAAATGTAGACCATCAAAGGATCTCGCTTTTAGGCCATAAAGGAAAACACGTATTCGCATCAAGGGGAAGAAAAAACCTGGGCGGCATTGATCCATTCATTCATTCATCTCGTGTCGCTCCCGGAAAGTCACATACATCATAATTCAATACGTNAGGAAAAAAAAAAAAAAAAAAAAAAAAAAAAAAAAAAAACCGAAGACTGACGTAGAAAAGAATGACGAGCTGGCACAAAAAATCACGGCATGGGAAAGAACGAGGACCACCTCACAGTCGTCACGCGGAATCGAAAACCCATTAAAAGCTCGGCAGAGTGGAACGAAAAATAAGTTTGTGTCCCGTAAAAACGACGATTGCGACCACCGAATATTTTCCGCAACATCAACTTGGAATCCAGGAATGCATCCATTTTCAATATAGTATCGTACAAATTTTTAAATATTTAAAATACGCAGCGGGCTCCACATTCAAAACGTTTTTTTTTAATTGAGAACGTTTGCGTCTGCCTCTTGATTTTTTAGTTTATAGATACACTCCTAATTATCGAAAAATAAGTAACTAACTTTCCAAAAAGTGCGTGAGCGGTATTTCTTACAAAATGCGCATACTATTAAAAAAATTTCACAATATTTCAACACTGTTAATAACGTAAATCTTTCAATGCAAGTCGTAGTGCAATTCCGGGAAACTTGAGCCAATTTCAAAAACGGCCGAGAAAATGTCTCTAGCTTCAATCGAGGCACTAAAACAGTACGTTTATTGAGCATAATAAAAATACCTGTAAAATCTCAAAATTATAAGCATCCCTTTTCGAAGTTTAAAAATCAAATACTTCCGCAATTGAAACGTTTCACATTACTGTACTGTACAAAACTTTTAAAAGTGGCTATAATTCCAAATAAGCAAACTTTAAAATTTTAAAAAATGTATCAAACAGATTTTTTTAAACCACTCTCTGTGATCACAAATTCCGCAGTTTCAACCACGTGCGTGGAAAGAGAAGAAATCGTGCGTCGAATGATGATGCATCAGGAAGCTTCATTGATTTAATTTTCGATTCACCTGCCTTGAATCAGAAAATAAGAAGCGAGCGAGCGAGAAATTCATCGTGACAAGAGTTCATCGACTAGCCATCGACCTTCAGTCACTCACACGCCTCGCAATAAATTATTGCGCTTTTTTTATAAATATATTTCTTCCTCCGACCGCCTGTCAATCCAGACGTCGTTCGCATTCGTCCCTGCCGCCACTAGCAGCACTCTCAAAATCCCCAAAGAAAAAAAAAAAAGAAGTAGGAAGAAGAAATAATACAAACAAGCATTTATCCACCGAGCTTTCCAGAAAATTCATATTCTGACGCAAAAGGAAAAAAAACGCGGCACTGAGATGACCTAGCCTGCTGACTAAGTAGCTTGTTTGCGCCACATCGAGACCCTGTTCGGTTTTGTGTGGCTTCCTCTTCGCAGGTGTGCTCACAAATACAGCAAGCCAGACATTGTATATCGGCAGGGAAAAGTAATAAAAATAACTTTAAGAGAATTACATTTCTGGGATATGAAATATATGATTTATAAGTTTCATTACATCGAAATTCACCGTCGGCGGTGGTCCAAGTTTTTTAGGGAAAGTAATCCATCAGCTTCTTTAGGATACCCTTCAGTAAAAAAAGTAAATAAATAAATAAATAACTTTAAAAAACTTATATTTCATTCAAATCTGTGGAATGCGCTATGAAAAGGCGGAAACTTTGTCGCTATCAAATGGAGTTTGAACAATTCAATAATTCCTAATATCTCAATTTTTAAATTGGACCTCTGTCGAAGGAGTCGACGTCGATGAATATGCACGGAAAAATCTTTAAAAGCTGCTTATCCAACTTCAAAGGAAGGTTTGGGCAACATACGAACATTTCGAATAAGACAAATCCGATTTTACCTGATTTGAATTATGAATGAGACTCAACGCGATTTTCTTGAATAATGTATTAAAACGTTTGCTTTCAGAAGTTCAGAATAAAACAATCATGATTAAATTCCGAATCTTCCCGAAGATCAATTCTCCGGCATCTACACAATATCCCGCATCATATTTTTTTCGAATGCAGGCCGCAATTTTTCCAAAAGATTAAAACAAAATTTGGTGCGGCCTAGGCCAGAGGAATTCGTATATGTGCCATGGTTATTCTGTTATCAAAATAAAATGCGATACTTTTATAGAATCGAGTATGAAACATGAAAAATAAAATTTTGCAAGGTCTAAAAAGCCTTTAAAATAAAACATTTTTGACGACCCATTGATTACTATAAGGCAAGCTAACCTTCCCAAGTTTGAGTGAAACAAGCATGTACCGTAAGTAGAACATTTTACAGCTAGAATTTAATTCCAGGTTCCAAATATTTGTTTCCAAAACTAAGTTTGTAGAAAGCCGACACAGATGCTTTTGAATTGGTCACCCAGACATCAATAAGGTTGCATAAATATTTTACTCCAATTTAATTTAATTCCGACGTTCGTCTGAGTTTGAATGAGGATTAGGGAAAATTTTATATCCCATATACAGTACTTTCAACCTCGTCATAAATCGTCACACAACACACGCACAAAAAACGCTTTCAACGTTCAAGTGAAAAATTCGACCTTGAGATTCATAAACAAGATTTTTCCGATTTTAAAATATCCACTTGAGTCTCCGTATTTCTGTTATGAATTATAGAAAGCCGTCACGAATGAATCTCGACACTTGGAAGCTTAAACCATCATTATATGAGGTGAAATAAGAAAGAAGGAACGAAATAAAATGAATTATTTTTCGGCGATGACCCGAGATAAGCTGGGATGGAGTAAAACACCACAATATTCTCTCTCTCTCGTTCTCGTTTCTAGAGTTTCGTGTACATGTACAGTACAATACTCTTATATAGTCACGCGAACCGAGAATAAATGCGTGGTTATCCATAAAAACACCGTCGGCTTTTGATGGAGACCTCGAACTCGCGGGAGGCAGAGAAAAGAATTCGGCCCGCGTCAGTTGACACTTTAACGACTCGACGACGATCTGATTTCCCAGAGACGCGTCACCCGGTGATTTAGATGAAAAGGCGGAAACTTTGTCGCTATCAAATGGAGTTTGAACAATTCAATAATTCCTAATATCTCAATTTTTAAATTGGACCTCTGTCGAAGGAGTCGACGTCGATGAATATGCACGGAAAAATCTTTAAAAGCTGCTTATCCAACTTCAAAGGAAGGTTTGGGCAACATACGAACATTTCGAATAAGACAAATCCGATTTTACCTGATTTGAATTATGAATGAGACTCAACGCGATTTTCTTGAATAATGTATTAAAACGTTTGCTTTCAGATGGTTCAGAATTTAAAAATCATGAATAAATTTCGAATCTTCCCGAAGATCAATTCTCAATTTTGAAGAATCGAGTATGAAACATGAAAAATAAAATTTTACAAGGTCTAAAAAGCCTTTAAAATAATACATTTTTGACGACCCATTGATTACTAAAGCAAGCTAATCTTCTTGAGTGAAACAAGCATTTAAGTAGAAAATTTTACAGCTAGAATTTAATTCAAGGTTTCAAAAATGAATACAATATTTGTTTCCAAAACTAAGTTTGTAGAAAGCAGACACATATACTTTTGAATTGGTCACCCAGACATCAATAAGGTTGCATAAATATTGTACTCCAATTTAATTTAATTCCGACGTTCGTCTGAGTTTGAATGAGGATTAGGGAAAAATTTATATACCATATACAGTACTTTCAACTTCGTCATAAATCGTCACACAACACACACGAAAAACGCTGTCAACGTTCAAGTGAAAAATTCGACCTTGAGATTCATAAACAAGATTTTTCCGCTTTTAAAATATCCACTTGAGTCTTCGTATTTCTGTTATGAATTATAGACAGCCGTCACAAATGAATCTCGACACTTGGAAGCTTAAACCATCATTAGATGAGGTGAAATAAGAAAGAAGGAACGAAATAAAATGAATTATTTTTCGGCGATGACCCGAGATAAGCTGGGATGGAGTAAAACACCACAATATTCTCTCTCTCTCTCGTTTCTAGAGTTTCGTGTACATGTACAGTACAATACTCTTATATAGTCACGCGAACCGAGAATAAATGCGTGGTTATCCATAAAAACGCCGTCGGCTTTTGATGGAGACCTCGAACTCGCGGGAGGCAGAGAAAAGAATTCGGCCCGCGTCAGTTGACACTTTAACGACTCGACGACGATCTGATTTCCCAGAGACGCGTCACCCGGTGATTTAGTGGTACCCTCGGTCCGTGGTTTCTCCGCTTCCTGGACCGCAATTTCCCCTGGAATCTAATGCAATGCACCAGCAGCAGGCTAGAAAATACGTATGGCTTGCTTTAATTTCGGATCATTCCGTCGATTGTTATTTTCTCCCGAAAGGAATTGCTCCTGACTGATTGGAGACCTAATGTACCGGTACCTGAATTCATCGATATATCTTCCGACCGAATTTTTAATCAGATGGTTGGTGCAAAAAACCGATGGTGCACATATACGTATGTACAATACATCGATCTCTTGAGCGGTGCGCTGGTTCATTCCATAAATTGTTTGATTTGTAAAAAAAAATGTAAAAAAAAGTCGCGGAAAATTACAATTGTATCCTTACTTAAAATTAGAAAGGGTGGGAAAAGTTTGGCTGATTGCCTTTAACGACGGAGTCAGAAACACTAAAGCCTGCGGAATGTAGAAGTGAAAAATGCGTGGAAATATAGAATTTATCTCACACTGATGCATCTTTAATTCGATTTATGAATACAGAAAATGACAGAGAACACGCCAGTTAAACACTCCGCTATTTTGCAAAAATATATCGTTAAGTTCTTGTCAAGATGACTTGAACATAACATCACTGTCAGTGAATATTATGCCACTGTTCAATTGGTATTGCTTCGGCAGGAAGATTTTAATATCCGAACCCAATTGGTTATCAATCCAGTACTGTACTGTATTTCTGGAACACGATACTCCTTGATATTTTGGCTTGAAATGACATTTCCTGATGCTTTCTCCTTTTGATGACTTTAAATGACGTTTCCTGAGATTTTCTCCGTTGAACTTGATGCTTGAGATTGCAGACAACTTTGCACTCACTTAACTTTTCATAGTTGTAAAAAAAAACCGACGGAAACTATTTTATTATTCTAATTGAACATGGATTTTTGTTCACATGTTTGTATCTTATTTCAGAATTTTTTCATCGCCGATTTCAGTGTGTAACAATAAAACCCTTGATATGTTTTCTTTTCTTCCTTATGATAGAAAATTTTGCAAGATAATCAAAAAGTATTTCTTCAATATATTTTTTCCATTCTTGGTGAAGGAATAATTTTATGCACAACATATTACGTATTCAAAATTACAATTTTCAACAGAGCGAGTTTTAAAAATTTATTTAGTTTTTATTTTCATTTATTCGATGGTGCAGGAATTTACGATCATGTGCATGGACTATATAATCTTATGGAAACAAAATAATTGACAGGTACGAAAAGGTCGCAACCACTACATTCTCTCAGCTGTTTAATCAACGCAATTGCATATATGCATTGCATACAATTGCTGGACTTCTAACGTGCGTGTTCATTTGATTGTATTTTTTCCATCACAGAATAAGACCGCACGCAAAACCTTTTCAATCAAATCAAACTGAATATACAGTATCAGCAAAGAACAAGGAGGTTTTCGGAGAATACTGTGTTTCATTAGCTGAGCGGAGTTTTTTTCATGATTAAACTTTCTGATGTCGAGAATTACAGAATGCCATCGCTATACAGCGTTTTTTTTCGGTGTAACATCAATGAATGGGATAAATATATTTTTTTACATCAAGGTTACCGGAAATTGTATCACTTTATGCTAATTTCAACACAAAATCTGAAGCAACAAGCACACAAATGACATTTTTGCCAACCAGGGAATACACGCAAGAAAAGTAAAAAATCCCTTATTTTTCACAATGATTTTTCACTCATAATTAGTTTCATAATAAAAGTTTTCTTTTTATTAGAAAAGACAGAAATTTAGCAAATAATTTTCTCGGTCATCGTTTCGTGAAAAATTTTCAGTTCCGTGAGGAGCTTCACAATCATTTTACCCAAAAGCAAACAAGATTTAATTCATTCAAGATGAGCAAATTGAGATAATGTTGATGTACATGACAATCGTCAGTCGAATCCGTATCTATGAAGGTAAAAGATCGTTAAAATTGCATGAATCTTTCACAGATGCTAAGGTCCACACACAAAAAAAAATCACTTCCTAAACACGTGTTCCTGTATTCAGCATCAGGACAAGCACCATCAGTTCTCTGAAGGATGTCAAGCAAGCATATTTTCCTGTTGGGAATTGCATGAGAAAAATCTTGCTCGACTTCAAAAAGAAAAATTAGACAAGCACGTGTTTGAGTGTCACATCTTTCCAACAGACACTAAAAGACGGATGGGTTCTGCTGGGTCCTATGCAGCACTTGGGCCGATGTTGGGTGGCGCAACCCAATGGCCCTACTACAAATGTTCCCGCGAACAAAATGACTCCAAACTATTTACTCCCCCCCCCCCTCATAATCCATTGGTTTTCGTTCTCCAACTTCGTCACTATTTTTCAAGTGCTGTTCACAATTTTTCATGTACTATTTTTCATGTAGAAGAAACAAACTTTTTCCAGCAAAAAGTATTCATTTTTCATTTTATGATCAGTCCTTGCTCTCTTTGAGAAACACAATTTTCCAAGTACTTGTGGATATTAGCCACGAACTTTTGTTTCATACTTGATCAGTCAACATATATTTTTTCTCGGTAGAACAGTTTTTCTTTCATTTCATGGACTTTATTTTTTTCGAACTGTTTTCGAACACGTAACGCTCAAATAATATCATACTAATATGTGTTAAGTATTACAATGTGCTGTTATGTCAAACTTTCCAGGTTAAATTCTGTCGCATTTTTTTCTTCAAATTGGTACATGTCATTTTGTTCATAGAGCTTCAAGAAGCTTGAAAAAAAAGCCTAGCAGAAAAGTTCATCGAATTTTCTTAAACTGAACTGTATACAGTACAGTGATTTCTTGAGACCAATTCTTAAAAACGCAAAATTGTTATACATTGGTACGGTTGAGAATCGCTGCTTCTTTTTTAATTTTCACCATGCCTCATCGCGACGTTCACCCAAACCCCATCAACCAGGGTATGAATTTTTTTTTTCGAATTTTTCCAGCAGTAAATTTAGGGACAGGAGGGGTTTTGGGTTGGTACCCGAGACCAAAAAGGAAGGTGATGGTTGCTCTGAGGAGGGGAAGGCAAGCAGGAGAAAAAGAATTGTTCGACATGCTTGCACGTCGAGTTGCTCGCATTTTCGCAGCGGCACTCGCAACCCGACGCCCCTCAACCAGGGGAGCACCATCAGAGAAAATTATTGCTCGGGCTTTCCCAAAGCTACGTACCAGATTTATCATTGACATCCGCTGTGGAAACGAACCCAAAACCTTCCTGAGAACATGAAAAAAAAAAATACTGTATATACAAACTGAAAAAAATAATTTAACAATAAACGTTCGTCTTGATGCTGAATCCGAGACAATATGTGTTGAAGGCGCATGGTTTCCGCTTTTGCGCTTCAGGATTTATGATAGATTAAGAAAACATTAGCCACATTTTTCTTTCACGGAGATGACTCCAATATTGTGAATCTCAATTCAACTTTAATATGAATTAAATTTTACTCCTGCGCATACGTATCGTGAAGGTTTACACGTCCGCGGTTCTGTTTTCAAATCTTCATTTTCGATTCTTGTGATAAAATCGACTTATAATATCGACAGAATTATTCTGCCATTCGTTGCATTTTAACGGACACGGTAAAAATGCATACTTACTAACAGGTGCAAAAGGAAAAAAAATATTCTAAGAAATTTAGAACAATAAAATATTAAATTTGTGCAAAAAGTGAGGGACAGCGAAAAAGAAAAAACATGATCTGCACATACTGTATAAAAAAATATCGGCGCTTGGGAGGATATGCATTGAATATCTTTCGTCTTTTCTAAATAATATTTTTGGTAAAAGCATGGAAAATGGGATGAAAATAGAACCATTCTATAGGGACGAGTATTTTTTATAGAAATTTTAAGCGTAATAGGGGGAACGTTTTAATATCGATACTAAAACTTGTTTGAATTTTCTGCATATTAGTGTTGGTCACAAAAATTACAACATCATGATGTGTCATGAAGAAGCTAAAATGGTTACCTTCCCTTCCGCAGAAGCCAAACAATTTGAAAAACTCAATTGAGTTTTTCCGCCCGTCTTTCACATTGGCATAACTTCTTTTAAGATCAGATTAATAAATATGCAGTATTTGCGTCCCTCTACATAAATACGCAAAGTTAGACAAAAGTTCGCTATCACGTTTTTCTTCGATCAGAACAAAATTAAAGCTGGAACCTGCATGTTTTTTGTTTTTGTTTATTATTCGAAGAATTAGGAAAACTAATTTCAAAAATCGTAGAAGAAACAAACTTTTTCCAGCAAAAAGTATTACCATAATTTTTTATTGTATGATCAGTCCTTGCTCTCTTTGAGAAGTACAATTTTCCAAGTACTTGTGGATAGTAGCCACGAACTTTTGTTTCATGCTTGATCAGTCAACATATATTTTTTTCTCGGTAGAACACTTTTTCTTTCATTCCATGGACTTTATTTTTTTTTTCGAACTTGTTTTCGAACACGTAACGCTCAAATTATATCATACTCATATGTGTTAAGTATAACATTGTGCTGTTATTTCAAACTTTCCAGGTTAAAATCGGTCGCATTTTTTTTCTTCAAATTGGCACATGTCATTTTGTAGCCCATTCAAATGTACCAGCGCCATCATTTTTCTGCTCACTCACGTTTTCGTGCATCTAGCCGTCGGCTAGAATCGCCGTGTGCAAGTCCTAATTAATTCACAATATTTTAAAATGATTCTCTATAAAACCATTGAAAATTTATAAATTCATCAACGATTTAAAAAAAAACTTTAACGAGATTACCACAAATTCGAGTTTTCCACGAAGCCTTTTATTCAGCTCTGAACAAAGTATTTTTCCGTGCACATGAAAACAATAACAGTGAAAATGGGCACATTTCCTAACAAATTGTAATAAAAGCGACTGCCCCCCCCNTTAATACAGCTTTCTGATCGCCCCCCCCCCCCCCCCCCCCCCCCCCTCCAGAAACCGCTGTAATATGTTCGTAAACTTTGTTTGACCTTTCTGTGGGCAAACAATATTTATTCTTAACAGCACCCTTCAAGTAAGCCTGGAAGGACAATTTGGATCAAAATTGACAAGTTTTGACTTGAATCGTGAAGGAAACAATGAAAAGAAAGGAAAGCCAGTCAAAAAAAAAATCATCTTGGTTCGACGTGTCTTGAAAATCCGTTTATATAACGAAATTTCCATAACATTGTCTTTTTGACGTTGCTCATCCTCCGCCGGTGCCTTTGGACAATTTTTTCGTTCATAATGAAACAATGCCCTTTCGTGAATTAAAATTCCGAATTATGCATCTTCCGGTTGTGAGATTAGAAAATTTACAGAATGCCCCACATTTCGAGAAATAATCCAGCCGGGCTAACGCGTTCCAGCGGAAATGCCGCCGCCGCGATGAGACGTGTGCTGCGATGTCGAACACCCACGGGGGGAAACTCGAGACACTTTTCGCAGGGAGCAAGCAAGCAAGCTCTCTTCCGCGGGGGCTCTCCGGTCGCATGTCATCTCACGGTGCTTTTGTCTGAAAGCACCAGAGCTTTTATTCCGAATTCAACCAAGAACAAAAAAATAAATATATACGAGTATATGTACCATAAGAATAAGGAACGAGGATATGAATGACAAGAAATGCCGCCGCCCCCACCTTGAGAATTTCTCGTTTCGGCAAACACACCACACCGACAAAATAAGCGCGAAGATCCGTCTTGTCTCATACTTAGCGAGTTATGTACAGCAGCAGCAGTGTACGCCTACACTCTGAAGTCATGTCATATTGCAGTCACATGGTTAAATCAGGGCAATATTTTTTTCGCTCGATACCGCTGATTCTGTATTTTCTGCATTTCCATATATGAAAATACTGCACCAAATTTTCAACTTTAAGCTTAATCAGCCAGGTCAAAAATTATCGGATTCCAAGCGGAGACAGATGAGCGCGTTCCAAAACAGTGAAAGTACCCGAGAAGAATAAGAGGTACCGTATTCACATTCAGAGATAAGAAGATCAAAGAAAAGCATAAATAATTTCCGGAGAAAATTTCGTTTTAGTGTATCAGCTCACGTGGTAATAAATATCATACGTGCAATGATATTCTTTTTTTTCGATCAAAATTTCTTGCATAAAGAATCGCTGTTGGAAAATCATCAGAGAGAAAGAGAGATGAAGTCCGTCTGTTGGAAGAAAAAAAAAACAGTACTGTGCTGTACTTGTAAAAAAAAACCAGTAAATTATCTCAGAGTCAGAAAATGATGTCATATGGTCGTTCAATAATTCTCGCGAATTTATAGAATGAACAAAAGTTAATGGACTCTAGATGATGACTGCTGACCGTGATAAAATTATTTTTGCTGTTCCGTGCTTTTATTTTATACAGTACTTTACTTATCACTTTGGCTTTGGTGACCCTCATGGTTACGGGACACTGTTTACGAACCATTGAATTATGAGATTATCTCGTGCTTTTTCTTCTTCTTAAATTTAAACCCTTCTCATTCGCACTGTTTCGCTTCAATTTTCTGGACATTCGCAGTACCGAGGAAAACTGTTTTCTGGCGCAGTCAAATAATTAGAAACTCAAGGCTAATGATAATCTCATTTTTCTGGGCCAATTCCTGTGAAAATATTTGTTTTCTCAATGTCACATGGCTTTTTTTTTCGGACCTCGCGCTAACCTTTTTTGCGCCGTTCTGCAACTTGCTCAATCGAAGCAGCAATGTTTAACCATAATTATTCCAGCCTTGCATGAAATTATTCTGAAAGCTTGGGATTTTCAAATCGTGTCAATTTTTCATCTTCATTGCGCCGTTTTAATACCCGCTGACTTGAGCAGGCGTCAAAGAGATGTCTACACATTTTGGTTAGAAACTAACGGCTCATGAAGTTCGCGATTAATCTCAGACAAATAATTATGACGTTCGCGTAAGAATTAACCAGGAAAGCGCTTTGCTTGCTTGCAGGTGATCACAGTTTTGGCCTTATTACAAAAAATACAGAGAGCCCCTACACGCGAACACCTCAACATGCGGACAATTCAACATAGGGACACTTATTTTCCCAGAAAAAATTAATAAACAAGGCCCAACATGAGGACACCAACTCGACACAGGGACATTTTGTGATAAAATTGCAAATAAGTTTCAGGCCAAATAACAAGAAACAGATATTTCCAACCCTAAAATTGTTGTAAGATAAGTTCTTTGGTATTTCTCTCACAAATTTACCATCCATTTAGCTAATTTGAAAAAAATTACCTCCAGCATGGAGGGACTTCCTTCTCTCCTTTTCACTTGAATGTTATTTTTACAGAGAATTCCAAAATTTCTATGTACGTACAGAGGTATCAGTATTCAATTCCCTAAATGTCCATTTTGTGTTGAAATACTGTACAGTATATTGATTGAATCAGTTTAAATTGGTAGACAATTTTTATTTTCATGGAATTATGGTACAGTATTTTATCCATGAAACACCAATTAAAAATTATACAATATAAGTCTAAGGGAAATTGAGACTCAACTTGGGGACATTTCAACTTCGGGATACTCTTGATGCACCAATTATGCCTGCATCTTGGGGTCTCACTGTTCTGTATTTTCCTCCCAAGCAGTTACAAACCCCAGAAGATCACTAATCTTACCTTTCTGTTATTCTCAACGGGATTCCCTGAACAAAGATGGTACTGTTTTTTTTTTTTTCAAGAGTCCCCTCCGAGTTCTGCTTGAAGAAGAGGTTGGACTCAAACTTTTTCATGGGTATTTTACTCTGTGTTACTGTTGAATAATCTCTATCTGTTTTGCCGGAGCTGGGAATTGCAGTTGTATTCCTTCCCCACCGACTCTGCAATGGCACTCGAAACGTATTCGTGTTTGAGGGTTCCACGTGTCCTGCAACACTCTGGAGAAAGTCTTGATGCCTATGCCCTCCCCTTGCCAACCTTCCCTCGCCTCATTCCGTACCGCGGGGCCTCTCCCTGCAATATCGCCTCATCAGCTCACGAGCACACACACACACACACTGCGTCACTCTGGGCCCTTCCTCTCTAGGCAACGAACTATCCTAGCGTGTTTCTCGCAGTGTTACCAACGACTGTATATTCCCCCCCTTGAAAATTCTAGACCCTCGAATGAAGTAGGGACAGAAGACACGTCCATCGTGGGAGTTTCCACCTGGGGTTTCGAATGCTTAGTTCGCGGACTGTACTGGAACTTTTTTAAGTTTCGGGCTCCGTGAAATTTGATGGTGTCGTGTTTTCATTGGGTTGAGAGGAAAAGGAAGCGTTGGGGGGGGGGGGGGGGGGGGGGGAAGATCCTTATATTTTCATGGAATTATGGTGAGTATTTTGTTCATAAAACACCAATTAAAAATTATGTACTATGATGTAAGTCTAAGGGAAAATGAGACTTGACTTGGGGCCATTTCAACTTAGGGACACTCTTGATGCACCAATTATGTCCGCATCTCGGAGTCTCACTGTAACTAAAACTGCGCAAAAATATTACCTGAAACGCTATCATAATTAAATGCATATACTGTATTTTTTATTTTTCCTTGGCGCAGCGCGAACGAAGCCTTCGCGTCGAACTTGACCTGTTCTTCCAGCAGGGAGCACGCAGCTGGGCTTCGTTTTCCCATCAGCGAAGGCGTTCCGTACTTAAGCATTGCCCGGACGGACACCCGTGGGAGTCATTCCGAGTCATTCCGCAGGTGTCAGTCAACCAGCAGGTTACTCACGCCGAGCACACGCGGTCGAGTGTAAGAGGGCCAGACAGGAAAAACACACACACACACACTCGAAAAATAAAAGTCTCGACGCGTTCGAGAGAGGGCAAAATGTTGAGGCAAGAAGAAGCAGGAGAAAAAAGAGGCTGGGAATAGGTTGAAAAATTCCGGGGCCAAGTTGCCCGACGAAGGCGATAAAACGAAGCACCTTTACATGCCCCAGACGATTGAGTGGCTCCGAGAGCTCCAATTTTTCATTTCCCCGTGGGATTGATGATTCAAAAAGGAATTTCATCAGATTCGTGTTTTTTTTTCAACCGGAAATACTCGACTATAGGCCGCACATTTGTCCAAAAAAAAATGTGTGCCAACAAACGATGGCGTGACCATTAATCGATTTTCAATCAAATGGAACATTGACAGAAAAAATGGGCTTGTATTCCAAATCATGTTCAATATACCGCCAATTCCAATTTTTCTAAACAATAACAGGTATTTAAACAAAGACAGCACTGACAGAAAAATGCGGTCTGTACTAGAAATGTTCTCCAAGATAGAATCAGTTCCATGGGATTTACCGATGGGATCGCCAAGAAAAAAAAACCATAAAAATTAAGTATTAACATTATTTACCTTTTTCGAATGCCGATTCTAATACAGCACTAATCGGTATTCGAAAAGGGCGCAATGTACGACAGAAAATAGCGAGCCTTATTCAAAATAATGTATCAGACTTGTGAAAATTAGTATTTTGACTTGAATAAAGCTCTCTTGAATATTTACGTGTGAAAAATAAAAAAAATGTTTTAGTCGTTTCGTAAAAATAATGTTTCTGAGGGCGAGAAACGGTTTGTGAAAATGTCACGCATAAAATGAAATTCATCTTTTCATGGATGTGCATAAGTCGCTCATTTTTCTCTCCAAGATTCGTTCAATGTTTTTCCCGAAATAGACGGTGTTATCGCCTATCCTGTACTTGATTGCCGACATAAAGTTATAATGTCCTTTTCCCAAAAAGTGGTGACATTTTTGATAGAAAATATTTTCGAACAGATGAATGAATAGATTATCAAGTAATTTATTAAATTTCGAAGTATGAAAACGTGACGCATCGAAACACTCACAGAACCGCGTGGAGGCCAATGATTAATCGTGTGAATTTGTTTAGTTCAAAAGTAGTATTTTTTTCCGTCAATTTCGTCCATTTCTCCGGTATTTGCAGTTTATTGAAATCTGAAAACCAAAAAAAATTAATTTGAAAATGTTTAAACGATCATCTGAAAAACTGGAATAAAAAAAAACTTTTACGAAGGAAGGATTTAATTTCAATTTCAGATCGAATTTACGCATCAACTTGAACGTTGGAGAAGCTGCGGAATGCGGAAAGCGGGAACACAAAAGGCGAAAGTTCTCAATAAATAAAGAGGAAAACCATGCAAAAATATTCCGGGAGAACGAATATTTAAAAATTTCCATGAAATCAGGTGAACCGGTTCAGCATCACGCTGTTCGTGCGCTCAACTCATGATGCGAAACTGCTGTTTTCCGCATTTCAACCCGCTTGAATCACGGGATACGGAATTGAATACAAACACGAATACCAGAGCAAATTCGATTTTTTTAACGAAAAAAATAAGTAAATACAAGATTGGCTGGTCTCACATTTACCATTTTCCCAATTTCCAGTGCCCTTCGAACCATTGATCCAGCTCCGGTCATTACTTCGTGGAATAACTTCGGTAATTACCGCATCTGTGCTCCTTTTTCCTGGGACTCGAACCAAAAGTACTACAGTATACTGTAATTTAAAACCGGAGAACTCATGATGAAGTCAAAATAATTGACCAAGATGGAACCCGCTGATGTCAGTAATAAGTACTCGTATAATGATAAAACAAAATATCGAAACAGACTGTCAGTATAGTAAGATTTACCTGAACAACAGCCTCAATTTTGCATCACACACTTTCTGCACAACAGGGAAATACTGTGCATTTAACTTGATCCGTTAGAGCTGGACATACGATTTATTTAAAATTAACTAGCTTTCGAACTTTTTGAATACTTCGAGAGGTCTGAATGTGCTCGTAAGTGAGTGCAGCATAGTGAAGTTTTTAAGCAAAACCACCAAGTTTATACTCAGATTTCAAGCCTGAAATTTATCTCATGATGCATCCAATTGAAATTTCGATCTGCTTTTCAGAAGGGTTTTTTATAGAGAAAAACTGCATGGCTTCAGTTTGTCATTTTTAGAGAGAGAGAAAGAGGTGTTATTGTAGAAATCACAATGAGAGATTAAAAGAAATCCTCGAACCTGTCACAAAGCGTGTATGAAAGTTTCTTTTGTCAGGGTTTCAACAGTATTTATTTATTTATTTAATTCGACTTCCTGTGACATATCTTAATCAATGATTTTCACCAACTGTTATGTACTGTATTATAGAACCTGTTTTTTTCAGGATTCGATTAATCGAGTTCAAATTGAAAATCGAACTAAGAACAACATGGGGAATATAATTCGAATTTTAGCTACTTTTTTGTCCCTGTATGTACAATTATGTCGCTCAAATGAAAAAAACCCGAAAAAACATTTTTCGTAACAAAAATAATTCCTCAAAAATTATGGAAAAATCTACCTTTCCGCATAAACTACATGAGTGTGCTCGTCTTGAACAAAGTGATTTTACGCATTTTAGAATTTTCTCAGCTCGATCGCAGCTCAATGGCAAAAATTCGGTGTTTTACGTGTTCTCCGAATTACAGTGAGACCCCAAGATGCGGACATAATTGGTGAATCTAAAGTGTTAATTTGAATTGTCCCTAAGTCGAGTCTTGTTTTCCCATAGACTTACATTATATAATTTTTAATTGGTGTTTTATGGAAGAAATATTCTTCATAATTCCCTGAAAAAATTGTTTGCCACTTGAATTTGAATTAGTGAATATATTTGCAACTCAATAAGAACATTTGGAGCATTGAATAGTGTATCTCTGTACTTTAAATTGAAATTTTGGCATCTACAAAAATAACATTCAAATGAAAAAAGGATAAGTCTCTCTATGATGGAAATAATTTTTTTAATTGGCTAAATGGATGGTAAATTGGTGAGAGAAATGCCCAAGAACTTTTCTTAAATCACTTTTAGTGTTGGAAATATCTGTTTCTTGTAGTTTGGTCTGAAATGTATTTGCAATTTTATCACAAAATGTCCCTATTTATGTCGTCCGTGTCCTCATGCTGGGCTTTTTTTTATTAATTTTTTCTGGGAAAATAAGTGTCCCTATGTTGAATTGTCCGCATTTTGAGCTGTTTGCATGTGGGGGTCTCACTGTATCTTTCTCACCTCCACATTGGCAAGTTGATCCTGTTACAATACACGACAACTGAAGTTCATGGCGCAGAAAAGTCAGTCCATATACAGTATAATCAGGGTTACATACCGCTGC